>JARQOC010000003.1:163637204-163668212 GCA_033576535.1 Allobates femoralis
GTTTGGCTTGGACATTTTTTTTCTTTTGATTGATACAAGTAAAAATATACACAATATATTTCCACAACCACCCATTATAAAAAAATTAACACAAAAAACCACACCAAAAAATATTGTGTGTGATAAACTACATGTTTCAATACAGCAAAATAAATATATACTAGTGCATCTCAATGAATAAGAATATCATAAAAAATCAATATCATATTTCCATATTTCTGGGAGCCCTAAAACGCGTTAACTAATAAATCAACATTATATTCACCCTTTGATGTCTTGTGGAGTATTGCAGTGCAGTTTTTACCCTTCATCCTCCCTACGTAAATTTTCTGAAATAATAACCTTCGGGTTTTCATTGGCTGTAAGCCGTAATCATCAATATTTACAGAAATAAATACTTGAAATACTGTAGATCAGGGGTCTCAAACTCCAGGCCTCGAGGGCCGCACACAGTACAGGTTTTCAGTATTTCCATAGCATTTGACAGTTGGTAATCAAATTATCAACTGTCAAATTCTAAGGAAATCCTGAAAACCTGCACTGAGTGCTGCCCTCGAGGCCTGGAGTTTGAGACCCCTGCTGTAGATCACTCTGTGTGTAATGACTCTATATAATATATGCATTTCACCTTTTGTATTGAATTACTGAAATAAATTAAGTTTTTGATGATATTCTAATTCAATGAGATGCACCAATATACAGTATATTTAGTTTACTTGACAAATATGCAAAAAGATAACCTATTGGCAAGTCTTGACCCAAACAAATGTGGGCATGTCATAATATATATATCAAATACGTATTCTTTTTATTAAAAGCAAGTGATGCATTCTACATTCCCTATTTCTTATGTGTTAACTATTTGATCAAAGCTTTAGCAAGGTCGAAATTCTATATTAACACACAGCAGGGACTTAGAGCAAAATCTTTCAATCAGTCTCATGGCTTTTGAACTTGTGGATCAGTTACAACATTTTGCCTCCGAGGTCCAATTTTCCAGACTTCTAAACATTTTCTTACTTTAAAAAAAATGAACCCTCTGATATAATTCTCCTGGAAGGAGCGGTGTGTATAAAGAGAACAATACTAATTCCACATAAATACTCATGGCCATTCTAAATGTGTAGGTGTTTGCATATAAAACTGATGTGATTGATTACACACTTCCAATCTCACTTCGTAATAGCTCTTAAAAAAAGATCTACTATATTTCAGAGATATTCTTTGCATAACATTAGTGTCTGAGGAAGCCATAATGCAAAAATAATTTTGTTTACATATAGAGCAATGGCATGCGCATAAAATAAGTTATCTGTGTATATTATGTTTTAGGAAATTAACAAAAAAGGCATTGTTAAGTGCTGTGATGACAGGTTTATTTTTGTAAATGTGATATAAAAACGGGGTAATGGCAAGAGCATTCAGTGAAATATTGTACTTTAATTTCTGGCGAGACAAAATGCTGATGTGGTCACTATTAGAAATAAATCAGCTCTAAATAAAAAGCCATTTTAAGTGAGCAGTGAATACCAAAATATAAACATGGTTATGTCTGCAAATTAAACTAAATCGAATGATGGTAATGAAATGAGCCTGATCTTGAACCTTACATTTTCATATTTTCTTTTATCAAATAGAGTTACGAAATTGACAAAAAGTTTGTATTAGCAGTATAAAATATCATCAATAAATTCGATGAAGGAAGATTACAGACAAAGTAAAAAATAGTCAGCTAGAGTATTAGAGTTGAAATGAATTACCTTTAAATTGAACCAACCCCAAGGATTTAGTGCAATGCAGCAGGTGATTGATGGGTGCAGCATGACATCACTATTTGGTTTTTTTTAGTACTCCCCTGTGGACTTGTCTTTTGCTGCAAGCCGAACCCTGCCTCCCTCTCATCCAGCCTTTCATTTAAGTTTGATGAAAGGGAGGGGGGTTCAGTTAACAGCCAAAATACAAGCCCACAGGGGAGTAATTAAAAAACCCAAATAGTGATGTCATGCTGCACACATCAATCACCTGCTGCATAACACTAAATCCTGCCTTTAAGTATCCTTTGCTTCTTTCTTCTAAAGTGCCTTTACACAACAGTTTGAGCATTTAAACGTTGTTTTAAAACTGCTTTTGATAACATTTTTTATTTTTAAAGATACTTCACATGCACTAACTAGGATTGTTGAAGATATATAGAAGAATCAATGGGAAGAGTAAAAAAATGCTACACCCACTGCACTGAAAAACCATGTGACAACTCAAAAAAATGCTATGAAGGCCTATAAAGTTTTTAAAATGTTGCAATAGACTTTTCATCACAAAAATGCTACAAAAATTAGTTAAAATTTGTATATGAATGTAGCCTTATAAATCCAAATTGCAGTTTCTCGATATCTACTGAAAGCATTTTCCAATATCAGAAAAGGTATTAGGGGGTACATTATCTATTCGTTCATAGTTGATAAATGCTTCAACTAAGCTCTGTGTTAACTATAAAAAAAATAAAAATGGCAAAAAAGGAGGAAAACAACCATAACTCCTATGAAAACTCTGACTGAAAGGAATTTATGGTCAAAATTAAGACATTTGCTGTTTTCTATACAATGACTCTTTTTCGAGTATCAGTTCAACAGTAGAATACAAAAAGCAGCTGACTTTCTTGCTTCACCAGATTCAGATTACGCCACTTTTCCAGAGGTGGAAACAGAGATTACTAGCCTTTGAGTCTTTTTATGTTGAATGTGGGCTTTTTTAGTTACTAAACCCCATAGCAGCTGTCAAGCTTTTTAGGCCACGTGCACACGTTGAGTATTTCATGAGTTTTTTACCTCAGGATTTGTAGACAAAATTAGGGGTGGAGCAATCAGAGGAAAAGTCTAATAGAAACACCTGCACCACTTCTGTATTTAATTATCCACTTCTGGTTTTTGGCTGCAAATCCTGAGGTAAAAAACTCATCAAATACTCAGCGTGTGCACGTGGCCTTATAGGTAGCTCTAAACTCTAATTTCAAAAGGTTTTGCTATCTGATCAAAACAAAACAAATATTTCCTAAATGTAAAAAGAGTTTAAAGTTTATAACCTTGCAAACTGTTATCATCCTACATGTGAGCATGACAAGAGCAGCAACTAAATAAGAGGAAAGAAAAACATTACTGTAGAGAATAATGATGGCAGCATTGTCTTGTGATGATTACAAATTACAAAAAGATTTGAATAATAGATGGTAAAATGCAGAGATTATCAAGGAATTCATCTAGAATGCTCTGAAAGATTGGTAAGATTTATTTTCCAGCACGGGCAGGTGGTGAATTTACAAGGAAACAACTTCTTCATAAAAGAATTGTAAAAATTTACAGAAGGAGACATTTGCCATACTATAATGTTTCAATGGGTATTGCCATTTCCGAGATCCAATCCTAATAAGTAGTAGGTGTAATTATAATGATAATATTAGCAGATAAGTAGACTTAGAAATGTAGTATAGTTCTCCTGAATAGCTATGTTGCTTATGTCATTTGCAGGGTATAGCAACTCCAATTTACTGGCAGTATGTGAGGATATCTTAGTCGCAATGTGCTGCAATGAGGTAACATACATAGCTCATCAGAACTATACTATATTTCTAATTGGAGATATTTTCTAGTATTGGGATTGGATTTTGGAGATAGGAATACCCCTTCAATCCAAAGTCTACACTATAGATCGATTTATCTGTGGGAAATGAAGTGTGTATTCTCCACAGAGACACATGGTATATATATATATATATATCATGAAGATATATGAAGAAAAGAGACTATACTGATAAGATATTAACTACTGAGGTAAATAGGGGCTGCCTAGGAAATAGTAATTTTTAACATATTAGAGGAACATATTCAGGGGCACACAACACTAAAGGTGAACCTAATCTCAATGACTTAAATGTCCTAAAATGGGATTTTTTTTGTGATAGATGTATATACTACTCTCCTATTCCCTTCTATCCTTTCACTAATTTCTCTTTTTCTTGGGTTCTGTTTTGTCTCATATATCTTGTTTTCCAAGAGCTTTTCATTTTTATAGTATAAATTGCTGTTTGTTGACCTTTTCTCTCCATGACTTAGTTCTTCCCAATTACAAACGTTTAGACTCCTGGTTACTCTTTCCCACAATTTGTTGTCCTGTTAAATTACCTGTAAATGTCCATTTGTTATTGTTGTATCAATTTTGTTTTACACCTCGTTTAATTTCGCTATGATATCCCTTTTCTTACATATGTCAGTAACTCTAAAAACTGCAGTTTAAAATACAGGTGCATCTCAATAAATTAGAACATCATCAAAGTTTTTTTCAGTAATTCAAAACAAAAAGTGAAACACATATATTACATAGCGTCATTAAAAACAGAGTGATCTATTTCAAGTGTTTTGTTCTGTAAATGATGATGATTATGGCTTACAGCCAATGAAAAACCAAAGGTCATTAAAGTAGGGAGGATGAAGGGTTAAAAACTGTGCTGCCATAGTCTACAAGACATCAAAGGGTGAATATAATATTGATTTATTAGTCAATGCGTTTCAGGGCTCCCAGAAACACCATGAAACACGGCAATATTTCATTGATTTGTCCTGGGAAAGGGGCCAGGGAGCCCTGAAACAAGTCAACTAATAAATCAATATTATATTCACCCTTTGATGTCTCGTGGAATACGGCAGCCTCTGATACCTATTTATTTTATTTTATCTCTTGGACAATAATATTATAATAAGGATAATATTTCATCTCTCAGACCCTTCACCCTCCATTCTTTAATTTTCTGAAATAATGACCTTTGGGTTTTCATTGGCTGTAAGCCATAATCATCAACATTTACAAAAATAAACACTTGAGATAGATTACTCTGTTTTTAATGGCTCTATATAATATATACATTTCACTTTTTGTATTGAATCACTGAAATAAATTATCGTTTTGATGATATTCTAATTCATTGAGATGCACCTGTAGAAGAGGATAAATAAGTAACATTTTTATTGTCTAGCAGTATTTGCTCACATTTTTTATTGTGCCAGATTCATCAAAATGGTGCATGTGTGTCAAGATTTGACACAAAGTAAAAATAGGGCTTTTTTCTGTCGAAAACTATTTTGTCCATAGTTTTGAGCAAAAAGTCTCATCTTTTTCAATATGTAACAAAAGAAGTGACCTTTGGGAAGAAACGCATAAAACGACATCAAGTGGTGATTGGAATAAATTTCCACTAAATATTGCAAATTGTTAAAAAGTTACAATTGATGAATCAGCCAAATGATATGGAATACTTGAACTTTGCCAAAACTGGCAATGAATATTGAATTGTATGAAAGTGGAGCAAAACACACAAAACTAGACAAAAAGTCATGATGAATCGGAGCCAAAGTGTCCCACCATTTTCTGGGGAACTTCCCATCTTTTCCCTTACGCTCTTCATAGAATTAAGACAGATTTTTCCCATGAATTAAGAGGGAAAGATCATCCAAGAGCAGAAAGTAGCAGATTTCTCTGATAAGATGTATTACAATGTTTCTTGTTTTTTTTAATGTGTTATTGATTTATGAAGAAAAATGAAATGATGTTTACTCTTTACAGACCATTACGCTTTTCTGGGGAGAAGAACTAAAAAGCTACAACAAAAAGAAAATGCAGGAGTGTAAAACTAATCCTAAAACGTTCTTTAAATATATAAATAGTAAAACAGTAAAATCTGAAAGTACTGGCCCTTGACAAGGCAATGAGGGAGAAATTGTGGAGGGCTATGAGAAAAAAGCAAAACTAATAAATATATTTTTCTCTTCTGTGTTCACAGAGGAACATGAAATGTTGGATGAAATAAAGAGGCATAAAGCAAACACTTCATTAACCAAGCACAGTGCCTTATGCAGCTCCTTTCCAGTTCAGTAGGTAAGCACCAGTAATACTTTCTTCTCGCATGTATTATATATCATGATGCACGTTTAACTTAAACATGTGTTGACTGTAAGCATTATTATACATTTAGCTCATATACATGGTTTATCTCAAGTTATGAAAAATGGCCGACCTATTGTATATCATCATGTAATGACATTGCATACACATCTCTGTGATGACATGTTGAGAGAACTGTTATACCTATATTTATTACTTATAATTATCTTGTGGTTCAATAGACATCATCATCTTTAACGGGATTGTCTGGTCTAAAGCTGATAATTCCTCTGTCACTTGATATGCCTATATCAATCCTCCCAGCTTACACACTGTACGTTGCAAGGGTTTACCAAGTTCTAAGCCAGGAGTGGACCACAATTATATGTTTCTAGCAACAAGAAAATTGGGACAAGTGTATAAAGTGTGCTGTTAAAAAGGTCTGGCTCAATACCCAGTATAGGTGCTAAGGAAAAAAATCAGCATATGTAAGGGCCCTTTCACATCAGCGTTTTTTGAAATTCGCGGCAGATGCGGTGAAAAAAACGCATCTTCCGCGATTACCGCATACCGGCTGCACTTGTGGCGCGGTTGCGGTAAACGCCATGCAAAGTATAGGCGTACTTGCGGCAGGTGCGGCAAGTGCGGTTTTGCACTTGCGGCAGGTGCGGCCGCGAAAAAAACCGCGGCTGACCGCGTTTTTTTCGCGGCCGCACCTGCCGCAAGTGCAAAACCGCACTTGCCGCACCTGCCGCAAGTACGTGTGCCGCCCAGCTTAGGGGACCGGGATACCCGGCGCAGGGTCCCTTTCCTTGGGGAAGTCACTGGTGGCTGGACCCAGGCCGTGGCCCCAGGCTGGCACACTCCTAAAAGGGGGTATTTACAGGGGATTTAGAAGTTTATATAATTTATAAAGTTTGTAGATGTTATTGTCGTGACGCCACCCAGAATAATGTGGCTATATATGGCCACCGCTGCCTTGTACTGGCCAGGGGATGATGGTGAGAGGCAGCTGAGATGGTATAGCCCTTTTCCGGGTAGGGCTGTAGGGTCCCCTGGACAGGTGATGTTAAAGTTAATGATGGATGAAGATGGAAGTATGGTGAGGAGATGTTAAGGACACAGACACTTACTTGATTCACAGCAAATTCTCTCAGCGGTGATGGTCCCAATCCTGGATAGATGGTAGCTGTTAAATCAGAGGCTGAGGCACAGATGAGGTTTAACTGGTTTACTTTCAACCAAACTATAATACAACAAGTCCCGTCTCCGGAGTCTGCAATAGGGGTTCAGTTGCTCAGGCCCCACCGGGTCCTTTACCTCCTGCTTGCGCTGTCTATGTGGCCCTGCTGCCGTGTGTGAACTCGCTGCTGGCCCAAATCTGTCCTCTCTGGGTCCCACTCAACAGGCAACTTGAGTCCTTTGTCTCTCTCTGCTTACCCCCTCCGGGAGTACTGCTGAACTCTAAGTATGTTGCTGTGTCTGGCCCTGTGAAGCTTGTTGTTACCTCACGTTTTTCCGGTTGCTGTATTGTATATAACTAATGCAGCCACGGATCCGGTATCCGTATTTGCGCTTTTTATCTAGGGTAGATAATGATGCTACCCGATTCTGAAAGTGTTTCTCTTATCAGTTTTCTCCTCCTCAGACCGATGGCTTGGCCCTGGAAATTTTCAGTCAGTCCTCAGGAACTCAATGCAGCTCCTGTCACTCTGAGTCCCTGGCTCCAACTGTCTGAAAATTTACCTCAAACCAGTGTTTTATCTCTAGGGAAGTCTCTGGTGTCTCTGGAGCTCCCCCTACTGGCCAAAGGTGGTAGTGCAGTGGCTTGGCTTTCTAAGTGAGTGCAACTATTATGATCTTATACTGTGGCTAATACCCGCAGGGGCGCCACATACGCCTATACTTTGCATGGCGTTTACCGCAACCGCGCCGCAAGTGCAGCCGGTATGCGGTAATCGCGGCAGATGCGTTTTTTTCACCGCATCTGCCGCGAATTTCAAAAAACGCTGATGTGAAAGGGCCCTTATATAGTTAATCCTGGCACACAATAGTATACAATGATGAACAGGAGACGTCAACTCATACTATCAAATTTCTTTAATGTGTTTCATACAGTGTACAGGTGATTTTGCTCTATCCTATAGAGCAAAATCACCTGTAGACCATGTGAAACACATTAAAGAAATTTGATAATATGAGTTGACATCTCCTGTTCATCATTGTATACTATTGTGTGCCAGGATTAAGTGTATAAAGTGGGCGTGTCTGACTAGTGGGCATGACCTTGCTCCATACACTTGTATTGAACGAGGCTGCACCCATTAGTTGGGTGTTCTGTGCAGGAACATGCATACTGCTTAATTGCAGGTCATTCCATTTAGAAACTGTGAATCCTTGCAATGCGTGCTCTAGGAGAATTGATAAGGCTGCAGTCTCATAGACTGCAGAGTTATCAGTTTAGCCCAAATAACTGCTTTAAAGTGTTGTCACTTATACAGCATTATTCTTTGCAATTGTTTTCTAATTCTGTGTATTTAAGTTTGTTTTACGCCCTGACATCTCAAGTCCTTTTCAGCAAAGTACCGTATATACTCGTGCATAAGCCGAGTTTTTCAGCCCAAAATTTGGGCTGAAAAGTCTCCCCCTCGGCTTATACACGAGTCAATACGGGGGGGGGCTGTGTCCGGGGCTGTGTCCGGGGGCTGTGGAGGCTTCAGGAGGCGGGGGGGGGGAGGCTGCTGTATGAGCGGCCCCGTCACGTGGGGCCGCTCATTAAATATGCACTGCTTTCCCCTGTCTATCACCGGCAGGGGAAAGCAGTGCATAACTAATTAAATCCCCCCCCAAGTGCTGGCACCTGCCCCCCCTTGTAAGGGCCCCCCCCCCCCGATGGTTATATTACCATTCCGGACTTCTGATCCGCGCCGCTCCTCGCTCCTCCTCGCTGCTCCGTCCGTCTTCTACATCTCGGATCTCCGGCCGTCGCAGGCATGTGACGTCATCGCGCGGCCGGGGATCCCGGATGTAGAAGACGGACGGAGCAGCGCGGAGGAGCGAGGAGCGGCGCGGATCAGAAGTCCGGAATGGTAAGAGAAGCGGGGGGGGGGCCCTTGCAAGGGGGGGCGAGGGCCGCTGTGTACCCCCAGGGGCTGCTGGGTACCCCCTGGGGGCTGCTGGGGCACCTGCTGGGGACCCCCTGGGGCTGTTGGTACCCCCAGGGGGCTGTTGGTACCCCCTGGGGGCTATTGGTACCCCCTGGGGGCTGCTGGTACCCCTGGGGGCTGTTGGTACCCCCAGGGGGCTGTTGGTACCCCCTGGGGGCTGTTGGTACCCCCAGGGGGCTGCTGGTACCCCCAGGGGGCTGTTGGTACCCCCAGGGGGCTGTTGGTACCCCCAGGGGGCTGCTGGGTACCCCCTGGGGGCTGCTATATGTACCCCTGGGGGCCTGCTGTATACCACTGGGGCTGCTGTATACTACCACTGGGGCTGCTGGGGCTCCTGTATACTACCACTGGGGCTGCTGGGGCTCCTGTATACTACCACTGGGGCTGCTGGGGCTCCTGTATACTACCACTGGGGCTGCTGTGGCTCCTGTATACTACCACTGGGGCTGCTGGGGCTCCTGTATACTACCACTGGGGCTGCTGGGCCTCCTGTATACTACCACTGGGGCTGCTGGGGCTCCTGTATACTACCACTGGGGCTGCTGGGGAATCTGTATACTACCACTGGGGCTCCTGTATACTACCACTGGGGCTGCTGGGGCTCCTGTATACTACCACTGGGGCTGCTGGGGCTCCTGTATACTACCACTGGGGCTGCTGGGGCTCCTGTATACTACCACTGGGGCTGCTGGGGAATCTGTATACTACCACTGGGGCTGCTGGGGAATCTGTATACTACCACTGGGGCTCCTGTATACTACCACTGGGGCTGCTGGGGCTCCTGTATACTACCACTGGGGCTGCTGGGGCTCCTGTATACTACCACTGGGGCTGCTGGGGCTCCTGTATACTACCACTGGGGCTGCTGGGGCTCCTGTATACTACCACTGGGGCTGCTGGGGAATCTGAATACTACCACTGGGGCTGCTGGGGAATCTGTATACTACCACTGGGGCTGCTGTATACTACCACTGGGGAGGCCTGTATACCACACTGCTGGGGTCTGTATACCTGTGCTGGGGTCCACCCTCGGCTTATACACGAGTCAATAGGTTTTTCCAGATTTTTGGGGCAAAAGTAGGGGGGTCGGCTTATACACGGGTCGGCTTATACACGAGTATATACGGTATTTGTACAGTCTTTAAATATTGTACACTAAAGCTTTGCCATTTATGTTTGGATTATTGCAAATAATTATTTCAAACATTAAATCTAAAAATCAGGACTGGTGCATGTCACAAGTGGCACCAGTATTCAATATAAGGTTAAAAATTAACACAGAAACTATGCACATCTAAGTTTAACTGCCATTTAGATTAAATTGTTTGAATGTTTATTAAGAGACACAATCCTGGAGTATATAAATAATTATATCTAAATTTATGTATTACTCTGTGATCTCTTATGTTTAGTCTAACAAACGTATTGAAGCTTATCTGTGGCAGAAGCTGCTTTGCACTAAACGTACATAGCACTCATTCACTTCAGTGTTTACATCAGCCATTGCTGGAGCATCTAACATCTGATCAGAAAGGGTGGTGGGAGTCAGACCCTAATCAATCAGAATTCTTGAATACTTGAATTTTACAAACATCAACATGCTCTAATGTTAGGATTTCTTGGAATTTGCTTTTGCATAGATTCAGCAAAATGGTGGCCATTGGCTATCTTTTTCCTGAACCATAAAAGGCCATTCAAAAGGTTAAAAAAAGGGGAAATTCTTAAGGCCCCGTTACATGCCACAATATCGTCAATGACATTGCTGATACGTCACGGGTTTGGAGACGTACCAGCGACGTCGTTGTGGCCTAGTTGCATGTGACTCTGGCAAGTTGCTACAATAAATCGTTGGATCAGAGTTGACAGGTTTACTAACATTTTGTAAAACCTGACGATCTCAACTCCAGCAACCTGCTGCATCATTCTGTGTGACACCATGATAACGATGTTGTGGACGACTTCACCCATTCACGGCAATGAGCAGGGATCATTCGCGGGGTTTGCGAACAATACCTGCTCACAACATCGTTGGTGAGTTGTTCACAATATCTAGACGTGTGACATCTCACCAGCGGTGTTGAAATGATGTCAAAAATGACCGCGCCCCCCCGAGATCGTTGCCGACATCGTTTCAATGTCATGCCGTCTGACGGTACCTTTATTCTTACTTCACTGCTCATCTCACCTGTTCCTCCAATCCTTACCATCAGCTGTCAAGTCCTCATCAGAATGTTTGATCTCCAGCGCAAGATCTAAAATTCTCAAGAAGGTTCTGTGCATGTAAGGTCACAGCACAAGTCTTGACACTCTGTAAATATGACCTTTTATAGATTTGTGCAGAATCCTCTTGATTTCAACACTTATGCATGCGATCAAAAAGCGCAAGGACTGGATGGATTATGTTAAGAAGTGGAGGAGCCAGAGAGGTGAGCAGTAAAATGAGTATAAGGATTTTTTATTTTTTTTTTTTTTATGTTTAGAGGTCTGGAGAGAAACCAGAGTATAATAAGGGACATTTAATTTGTAAAGAATACCTTCTCTGCTAATCAAATATCCTTGAAAAAGCCACACAAAGAGCTAAAGTCAAATGTTACCAGATCCACTCATCTCTAGCAAGGAGAAGTTATCAGTAGTATATGCCACAAGTAGGGCCGGCGTTAGGGGGGGCAGCCTGGGCAGTTGCCTAGGGCCCCCACTCTCTTAGGGGCCCCCAAAGGAGCTGAACTGAAAATAGCAATAAAACAGTGAAAAAAATGTAAAAATACACATATTTGGTATCGCTGCGTTCGTAAGAATCTAAGCTATCAATATATGAAGTAAATTAATCCAATTGGTAAATGGCGTAATGGGAAAGAAATAAAAACGCCAGAATTATGTTTTTTAGGCCACCACGTTGTTACAATAAAATGCAATAAAAGGCGATCAAAATGTTGTATCTGACTCAAAATGGTATCAGTAAAAATGTCAGCTCAGGGCACATAAAGTAAGCCCTCACATATCTATGTATCTTCAAAAATTAAAACATCATGGGTCTCGGAAAATAAAAAAAAAATATTTTTTTATTTTACAAATTTCTGGGGGTTTTTTTATGATTGAAATAAAAATGATGTTCATTATGTTCTTATTCTGACCTAGATAATCAACTTATGAAGTCACTCTTACCATATAACTACGGCGTGTTCCACATCTAAGGTTGGTGTGCGTTTTGCTAAATTTGCCTTTCTAGCCGTTTTTACCGCTAAAAACGCATTAAAAACGCTAGCGTTTTTTCCCCCATTGATTTCAATGGGAATGCATGTAAAAACGCATGCAAAACGCATGTGCGTTTTCAAAAACGCAAAACGCATGCATTTTTGCGAACGCAGCACAAAACGTCTTCCCCGATGTTTTGGGCAGCGTTGGCAAAAACGCATACGTTTTCTGTTTTTGAAAACGCACATGCGTTTTTACATGCGTTTTTGCATGTGTTTCCATTAAAATCAATGGGAACAAAACCGCATGCGTTTTGATGCGTTTTTGCGGTAAAAACGCATGGAAATGCAAATTGAGCAAAATGCAGCAAAGCGTTAGATGTGAAAGTGGCCTGAGCATTTAGGGCCCACTTTAACCTTTTGCCTAGGGCCCCACTTTGCCTAAAACCGGCCCTGGCCACAAGAACCCCCTTAAGCTAAAGAATAGAAGGTTTTTACACAAAAATAGAAAGGTAGTGAGGCTTTGAAAGTCTGTGCCAGAAGAAGCTATCATAGTAAAGTTATGCAGAATTTATTATGGGGTTCAAAATGGGAAAAGCTCATGAAAGTAGGTTTTTTCAATTTAATGAAGCATAAGACATTTTTCCTTTCATCAAGTGATATTTTGAGAACAGAAGAGCTGGGCAGTCTGTAACGAAGACTATACTAACAGTATATCAGCATTTGACAATGACGGAGATAGGTACAAAACCTGTAATACAATGTTAGTAAATGCAACTAAATCTAGATAAGAAAGCAAAAAGAAAAAAACATGATAGATATTTTTAACAAAAAGTGGACTACTTTTTAAATGGAGTGGTTATAACATTATCACATATTTTGTTCTTCAAAGTAGACAGTCATCAAAAAGCAACAGTAAAAAGTAAATAACAGCTCTAATTATAACAATAGGAGGCTGTTACTTCTTTAACCCCTAGACGACAGCCTAACGTCTACAGACGTCGGAAAAAAAGGGTACTAAAGCCTAGCCGACGTCTGTAGACGTTGGCAGGAAAAAGCTCTATAGCGCCGCCCCTGGAGCTAATATCTCTAGGGTGTCAGTGTACCGATTGTAGCTGACACCCTAGAGATTAGGAATTAGCTGATTTTGTACCCGCACCTGTGATGTGATGACCGGTAAACACCGTTTACCGATCATCACATCACAAACAGTGACAGTGCCGGTAAAAAGTACTTTCACTTTAATCCGACATGAAAACACATGTCGGATTAAAGTGAAACAGCAACCCCTCACTGCCCAAAGACCCCCAGTACCCCCAGATCACCCCCCCACCCCCATCCCTCCCCCACAACATCCAAAATGGTGGCGCATGTAAAAACGCCTCCCCTGCAGCTGCATGCGATCTGACATGTCACAAGTCAGATCGCATGACTGACACATCGCCCTGTGGCCCCCAACACTTTCTGCAGCCTCCGACCCCCTCCAGCCCCCCATCTCCAGCTCCTCCAGCCCCCCCAGCCTCGCTCCTCCAGCCCCCTCCTTGCTCCTCCAGCCTCGCTCCTCCAGCCCCCTCCTTGCTCCTCCAGCCCCTTCCTCCAGTTTCCCTCCGCTCCTCCAGCCCCGCTCCTCTGATTCCCACAGCCCCCCATCTTTACCCCCTCCAGCCCCGCTCCTCTAACCCTCTCCGCTCCTCTTATCCCCGCTCCTCTGCTTCTGCAGCACCGCTCCGGCTCCCCTCCTCGCTCCTCCGGCCCCGCTCCTGCAGCACCGCTCCTCCAGCTTCCCTCCTCCTCTCTCTCTCACCCGCTCCTCGATCCTGGGGTCCCGCTCCTGGATCCTGGAGTCCCGATCCTGGGGTCCCGCTCCTGGATCCTGGGGTCCCGGCTCCTGGATCCTGGAGTCCCGATCCTGGGGTCCCGCTCCTGGCAGTGGCACCAGCAGTCTGACTCCTCTTCTGTGCGCGCCGCTGTGTGCGCGCACTCTCAGGGGAATGATAGGTCATGAACTTACAGAGTTCATGACCTATCATTCCCCTGGGGTCACACAGGGGTTAAGTGATCTTCATGGTGATCTGCTTTAGAGATCATGAAGATCAGTAAACCCCTGTGTGGTCCCTGGATTGTGATGGGTCATGACCTTAGAGTTCATGACCTATCATTCCCCTGAGGTCAAACAAGGGTTAAGTCATGAACTCTAAGTTCATGACCCATCACAATCCAGGAGTCACACAGGGGTACCTTTACACGCCGTAACCGTGGAGAGAAATATTGACGGCGATATGTCGCCTTGCAATAATCGCCGTCAAAATCTCTCCCAATAGCGGCATGTAATTGGGGAATTTGGTGGCAAAATGTTGCCTCGCCACGGTCGCCTGATCTCTGTGCACTGCTCTGAAATCAGGCGACCGTGGCGAGGCGACATATCGCCGCCAAATTCCCCAATTACACGCCGCAATTGGGAGGGATTTTGAACGGCGATTATTGCAAGGCAACACATCGCCATCAATATTTCTCGCCGCGGTTGTGGCGTGTAAATGTACCCTTAGAGATTATTATGTGTGACCCCAGGATCGTGATAGGTCATGAACTTACAGCGTTCATGACCTATCATTCCCCTTGGAGAGTGCCTTATTATAGCATATGGGGGATGCCCCCATATGCTATAACACCGAGAAACATCGCGGAACCGCCCACTGGACTACGTCGGACATCACCGCCCACTGGACTACGTCGGACATCACCGCCCACTGGACTACGTCGGACGCCACAGACAAATAAAGATGGGGTCTAAATTGTGTTTGTTTTTTTTTCTAATAAAAAAATCTTTCTCTGTGTTGTGTCTTCTTTACAATTTACTAGAGATTCCTAATGGCGGGTCTAACATTGGCCCTATATTATGAATCTCGGGCTTAGTGCCAGCTGCCGAAAAGCTGGCATTAACCCCTTATTACCCAGTCTGCCACCGCTACACGGCAGCTGGAAGAGCTGGATACAGCGCCAGAAAATGGCGCTTCTATGAATGCGCCATTTTCTGGGGCGGCTGCGGGCTGCAATTCGCAGCGGGGGGGGCCCAGAATGCTTGGGCCTCCCTACGCTGAGGATACCAGCCCCCAGCTGCCTAGTTGTACCTGGCTGGCCCAAAAACATGGCGAAGCCCACGCCGTTTTTTTTTAAAATTATTTCATGAAATAATAAAAAAAAAAAGGGCTTCCCTATATTTTTGGTTTCCAGCCAGGTAAAACTAGGCAGAAGGGGTTGGTGGCAGCCCGTAGCTGCCTGCTGTACCTGGCTGGACCAAAAGTGTGGCGAAGCCCCACGTAATTTTTTTTTCAAATTTAATAAAGAAATACTAGAAAAAAAATGCAGGAGAGGAGACGACCAGGACACGGTGTTTCCGGATCTTGTGCACATGCTCTAAGGCTGCTTTCACATCAGCGGCTTTAGCCGATCGCGGCAGATGTGGTGAAAAAAATGCATCTGCCGCGATTACCGCATAACCGCTGCACTTGCGGCACAGTTGCGGCAAGCCCCATGCAATGTCTATGGGGCTTGCGGTAAGTGTGCGGCACGAGCGGCAAGTGTGGTTTCGGCACTTGCAGCAGGTGCAGCCGCGAAAAAAAACGCGGTCAGACTCGTTTTTTTTTGCGGCCGCATCTGCCGCAAGTGCTGATACTGCACTTGCCGCACCTGCCGCAAGCCCGCATAGACATTCTATGGGGCTTGCCGCAACTGTGCCGCAAGTGCAGCAGTTATGCGGTAATCGCGGCAGATGCGTTTTTTTCACCGCCTCTGCCGTGAACGTCAAAAACCGCTGATGTGAAAGTACTAGTGATGGGCGAATCCTACATTACTCGGACTCGCTTGACTCTACCGAGTCCGAGCCCGGGACTCGCTACTCGTAGCGAGTCTAGCGAGTCCAATGTTAATGAATGGGGAAGCGAATAATAGCGAGTAATGTGTGATTTAAAAATCGCATATGTGTGTCGGAAAGCGCTCGCATTGCCGTGTCGGAAGCCCCACTGGCAACTGTATTTTGCTGCTGTCTCCGAGGCCAAAGTCGCATGTGTTGGAGGCGAGGCAAGCGACTTTCTGCAGCAAACCCCATGCTTTGTGCAAACAGGAAATAAGCCGACTCGAGCTTCCTGGCTGGACGCGCAGAAAGTCACAGCGAGGAAGCATGGCTCCTGTCGACACCCTGCAATTAATTGCTCTGGTGGAGGCTCGGCCCCTGCTTTGGCTGCCCACTGACCCTGCATATGGGGATAATGTCCAGCGGACTACGGCCTGGAGGGAGATCGCACAGGGCGTTTTCCCAACGTTTCATCGTTGTGGCCATGATGTGCAGACCAATATGGGTGAGTTAAATGTGTTCACACGTTATATTGCATTTACCGTATATAGTCGTGTATAAGCCGACCCGTGTATAAGCCGACCCCCCTACTTTAGCCCCAAAAAAGTGGGAAACCATATTGACCGCCATTCTTGTATACAGCGGCTATCACTGTTAGACATCCCCCCAGCAGAGTATACAGCTCCACCTGCAGAGTATACAGGGCCCCCCAGTGTGTATATATGCCACCGATATTAGGGTATACAGCCCCCCCGTGGGTACACAGGTCCCCCCAAGACTGGGTATACATGGCCCCCAGTGGTTATACAGGGCCCTCATAGTAGGGTCTACAGCCCCCCCGTGGGTATACAAGACCCCAGCAGTGGGTATACAGGGCCCCGTGGGCATACAGGGCCCCCATAGTAGGGTATACAGGGCCCTCAATGTGTTATAATGCGCCGTTGCATGGTTGCCTATATTTGGATGGGTTCACAATAGTACACTTAGTTTAAGGGCTGTTCCTCCTGGCTCTGAAGGCCAGGGGGTTGGGTGTATATAAATACCACTAATGAGCGGAGTCTGGTGCCCGCACTATTACATTCTCTATGCGTTGACATGTGCCCTGCCCCATTTGTGATTGTGGCCACGTGAGCTCAATGTCCGTAATGCTGTTGATGATGTTCCACACTGTCGTTTCCATGTGCCTTGTATACACATTTCACACACAACATCATTAAAATGTTATTGTTGATTTGTACACATACTTTTAGTGTTTCAAATGTTAAAGAGGTCTAAACCCGGTTTGAAATCATTTCACAGTTGACCACATTATGAAGCGCTGGAGGAGCTGCCGCGACCAATTTAAGCGGCAACACCGGAGGATCATGGAGGGGGGCCCGGAAGCTGGTCACGGGATCATATATTGCCACTATGAACGGCTGTCATTTCTGGAACCGGTGGCCCGTATGCCAAGGTATGTGTCTGCCGCACTGTTGTTTACTATTATTGTTATTATTATTTTTTAATATAGCGCCATTAGGTTCCATGGCACTTTACATGAGGATAAGGGTTAACGACAAAAAACAGTACATGAAGACAATCAGGTCATACAGGTACAAGAGGAGAGGACCCTGTCCACGAGGGCACACAATGTACGTATGAAGCTCTATAATGAGTGTGCTGGTTTACATACCCACACAGGGGTTTGTTTCTGCCATGGTGCAACACAATTCTATTACCTTTGGCAATGATCCAGGACATACACATTTATAGTCACATTGTGACGTTTGGAAAAATAAGCAATGTTCTGCAGGGTGGTCAGACACAATGTTCCGTGACCTCACAATTAGCTATTATTGTTGGCATGTTTGTGGAACAAAGCCATGTTCTTCCCTCCAATGGCCTCTAAGGTGTGTGGCCCTGTCTGGTTTGCCTGTCATAAGCCTCAGTTGTATCAGTTCCTAATGGCCTCGACTTGCATAAGGGCCACATACATCCCTACACATTTAGTTGTGGGTGTTTTTTTCAGCAAAATAACGTTGCAAGGATATACCCCTTTTGCACTAAACTGTTTGTACACCATCCCAGATTGCTGACACATTCACACACATTTCAGAACATACCCTGTATCACTACAAATATGTGTGGTTCAGTTTTCCCATGGGTTTATTTGGGCTGCAAGGTGATGGTGTAGATATTAGGGCCCACATGTGAATTTTACTTTTTTTGTCGTTACCTCATGGCCACATTACGAATCCTCCGGAAAAGATAGCGTATTAATGCTGTATTAAATCAAACTAAAGAGGGCCATATTTTAAGTGCAACAGCCTTTTATGTCCAAGGTCCTTTAGGAAACCCGAGGTTTGTCCTTGCTGTTCCCGTTTTTTTGTTCGGCCCCGTTGGAATAACTAAAACTGTCCATCTGTGCATACCACCTTGTTTGGCACCAACAATGTGTGACCTGCTGCTCAAAGACAACCCCATACTCTATGTCCATTACAGTCGTTTCAAATCCCAAGCCATCTGTTTGGTGTGTTTTATTTACCAAGACATTCCTGATTAGCATACATGGCAGCAACAAGGAGTGTAGGCCACTAACGCCAAATGCTCATGTGTCACCTATGCTGCAGGACTCCATTTCCTGTCTTGCTCACCTGCCCTATAGATCTGGGTTATGTGCATTGAGACCAAGGCCGTCCACACTGTGTGTTTTTGTGTCCATCTGATGGCAAACAACCCTGAATAATGTGTTTGCCTCACAGTGTCAGGCTATAGCTTTGTCCACATAAAGTTTCCACAAAAAGTCAAAACAATAGTTGTGGCCACTAATATGTCTTCAAGTGACTACATAGCTGTCCTGCCTAAGTCAGGGCACAGTGTAATAGTGCAGACTAATTTTAAAATTTGTAATGTAATGGCAAAAAATCGTGGAGCAACAGTACCCACACATACAATATAGTTTGAGGCATGAGCCAAAAATGTCATTAATTTATTTGCTGCAATTCCATCTTAAGGGCAACAATGAAAAGACACAGAATACACAGATACACTGAGTCAAAAAAGCGTGCACATGTTATGTTTGGCCTATGGTTTTGTTTCCAAAGTCAACCCATTCACCAAATGTTTTTTATATTTACCCACAGAGCTGCTCACTTTCGGAGGCGGCGTTGGAACCCGCCACCACAGCTTCCTGAGGAGGGGAGGGAGGCCCCTCAACCCCCACCAGATGAGGAGGAGGGAGTAGCACCACCACCACCACCGCCACCACCGCCACCACCACCACCACCGCCGCCACCACCACCACCACCGCCACCACCACCACCACCACCACCACCGCCGCCACCACCACCACCACCTTTGGGGCCGCAGAGACAAGAAGAGGAGGATGAAGGGCCACACCAGCGCCCTCCAGTGCCGACTGCCAGCAGCAGTGTGGGGAGTCACTGGAACCCCAGCAGCCCTGCTCTGATCCCGGGGGCACCACAAGACCGCAGAGGACAGTGTAGTGCTGACTTTGCCCGCAGTCTCATACCGTTCTTGGATGACATTCCATTCGAGAGACGACTGCGGGCATGGTCAGCAATACACATTGTCCTCGATGCGTGTAGGCCCCCAAACCATCCTGGGCAGGTGTTTGATTTTTTGGAGGAGTGGCGGCTCAGCAGATCAAACATCCTGGACAGGGCCACACCCCGGGACAGGTATGTTGCGACCCAGAGGTGGTGTCCCAGAATCAGGGGCCTACCAAGCCAAGGCCAACCGGCCCAGATGCCCCAGCCTACAGGCTTCCAACCACTGGGTGAGGTACTGCATGGGGCCCTGGACCTACTCAACGAGCAGGGTGATGGTGCCACGTTACAGCCAAGGCCGGAGGATGCGGCAACCTACCACCAGCTGTAGACCCCTTTTTTTTTTTTTGTTTATTTTTTGTTCCTGTGCATTGCACAATTTGTTTGTTATGTTATTATTTGTTTTTACAAAGTTTAAACCCCAAAAAAAAAAAAAAAAAAAAAAATCTGACATCTTTGCCATTATGGCGAAATAATACCCAGTTGACAAAAACTGCTTTGTGTCTGTCTTTTTTCAGGGAATGGATGTGTAGGTTTTTTTTGTGGGTGGGCTTAAAGTCATCATCATTAGCAAGTACTTTACGGCCCGCATAGCGCATGAAGGCACCTTGGTTATTATGTGGAAAATCATGACTGCACATACAAATGTTGCTGACAAATAAATAGTGCCTGTGTTTGTGGGGGGGTTACTTAATGACTCGGTATGGCAACAACACTGGGAACATAGATGCGATAGGCTGGGACGTCTACTTGCAACAGAGCGCGTCTACGCGTTATCTCCGTAGCGTACAGTGGGACCCTTCGCCATGCTCCAGCAGGATCTTAGTACAAGCCACGTTTTCGATGCAGGCATAGGCCTGTTGCCACAAAAAATTAGCCCAAGGGGCGAGATCAACTCTATTTTGAAGTTGAGGAGGGCGCGTGGCCCATACTATTTGCTTGTCCTGAGAGCATAGTACAAGCAACGTATTCGATGCAGGTATAGGCTTGTTGCCTCAAAAAATTAGCCCAAGGGGCGAGATCAACTCTATTTTGAAGTTGAGGAGGGCGCGTGGCCCATACTATTTCCTTGTCCTGAGAGCATAGTACAAGCAACGTATTCGATGCAGGTATAGGCTTGTAGCCTCAAAAAATTAGCCCAAGGGGCGAGATCAACTTTATTTTGAAGTTGAGGAGGGCGCGTGGCCCATACTATTTGCTTGTCCTGAGAGCATAGTACAAGCAACGTATTCGATGCAGGTATAGGCTTGTTGCCTCAAAAAATTAGCCCAAGGGGCGAGATCAACTCTATTTTGAAGTTGAGGAGGGCGCGTGGCCCATACTATTTGCTTGTCCTGAGAGCATAGTACAAGCAACGTATTCGATGCAGGTATAGGCTTGTTGCCTCAAAAAATTAGCCCAAGGGGCGAGATCAACTCTATTTTGAAGTTGAGGAGGGCGCGTGGCCCATACTATTTGCTTGTCCTGAGAGCATAGTACAAGCAACGTATTCGATGCAGGTATAGGCTTGTTGCCTCTAAAAATTACCCCAAGGGGCGAGATCAACTCTATTTTGAAGTTGAGGAGGGCGCGTGGCCCATACTATTTCCTTGTCCTGAGAGCATAGTACAAGCAACGTATTCGATGCAGGTATAGGCTTGTAGCCTCAAAAAATTAGCCCAAGGGGCGAGATCAACTTTATTTTGAAGTTGAGGAGGGCGCGTGGCCCATACTATTTGCTTGTCCTGAGAGCATAGTACAAGCAACGTATTCGATGCAGGTATAGGCTTGTTGCCTCAAAAAATTAGCCCAAGGGGCGAGATCAACTCTATTTTGAAGTTGAGGAGGGCGCGTGGCCCATACTATTTGCTTGTCCTGAGAGCATAGTACAAGCAACGTATTCGATGCAGGTATAGGCTTGTTGCCTCAAAAAATTAGCCCAAGGGGCGAGATCAACTCTATTTTGAAGTTGAGGAGGGCGCGTGGCCCATACTATTTGCTTGTCCTGAGAGCATAGTACAAGCAACGTATTCGATGCAGGTATAGGCTTGTTGCCTCAAAAAATTAGCCCAAGGGGCGGGATCAACATTTTTAAAATTTATGCAAGGCACTTGAGCCAAACTATATGTTTTATTTCAGTTTGAGAAATGCCCACAATGCAGGCATAGGCTTGTTGCCTTAAAAAATTCAGCCAAGAGACTGTTTTGGATTGTTTGACATAATTCAACGGTCAAAAAACATCACAAGTGCATGCATTATTAAAGTAACATTACTGACACTGATTGTGTAGTTTTGTTGTCATGCAGCAAGTGTTGCAGGAACATTATTTATCCAATCTTCTTAGCAGAGGGACATTGTTTATCCTTTGTGTCAGAAGAGGACATAATGTTTAAACCGCACTGAGCCAAACGTAACAAATTTGAAAATGTCCCTCTAGGTTTGGGTACTGTCGTCTGAAGGGGTTAAGAACTTTGATGATATCCAGTCCTTGTTAAACTTAATGAGAGTGAGTCTGTCGGCATTTTCTGTTGTCAGCCGTGACCTTCTATCAGTGACAATTCCCCCAGCGGCACTAAAAACACGCTCTGATGTCACACTAGCAGCTGGGCAGGCCAGCAACTCCAAGGCATACAAAGACAGCTCAGTCCAAGCGTGAAGCTTGGAAACCCAGTAATTAAAGGGTACAGAGGGGTCGGTTAAGAAGCTGGTAGTGTCACACACATACTCGTTCAACATGTTTGACAATGTTTGTCTCCTAGACAAGGGGACCGTAGGCACAATCCGTTGCAGATTGGAAGGTCTGTTAAACATCGCCCAGTTGGTGGACATCTTACCACCACCTCTTCTTGACAATGTGGCAGTTTGTGTTCGAACCAAAGGCTGCTGTGGCAAAGAGCTGCTTGTTCGTGGTATAGCGGAGTCAGATGGTGAAATTGACATTAAATTGTCAACCAACACACTTTTGAAATAATCCATCGTTAAGCCCCTTGGTGACTGCAACAGCAGCGATGGAAACTTGTCTTTGTAGCGTGGGTCAAGGAATGTTGACAACCAGTAGAGGTCGCTGTCATAGATGTTAATGACGCGTGGATCCTGGGACAGACATTGAGACATGAAGTCAGACATGTGTGCTAGGCTACAAAGACTCATGTCTTCTGTGTCACCTGACTGATGAACAATAGGCATCATGGTCTCAAAATCGGTCTCCGCCTCCTGCTCTTCAGCCCACCCATGCTGTACCGACATAAAACTGGGGTTGGGAGTTCCATCAGGGTGCACCTCAGTACCATGGAGAAATAAATCGTCTTCATCTTCCTCATCACTGTTTTGTTCTGCAGCCAATGTTGCCGGCTGAAATTGGCTTTGCTGGCTCTGATCCTGGATGTTAAAATGTGGATCCATAGCCCTCTGCTGTGCCCTCAATGATTCTGTTTTAAGATTCAGGAGAGAATCTTTAAGCAAACACAGCATGGGGATGGTGAGACTAATAATGGACTCATCACCGCTGACCAGTTTTGTGCAGTAATCGAAGTTCTCTAGAACCTCGCAAAGGTCAGCGATCCAGACCCACTCCATCGTACCAATGTGTCTTGTATTACTTCCTGGGTGACGGGCATGTTGCAGCTGATATTCCGCTATAGCCCTCTGCTGCTCATTGAACCTAGCCAACATATGGAATGTAGAATTCCATCATGTGGGCATGTCGCAAATTAATCTGTGTTTGGGCAAATTAAATTGCTGTTGAAGGGCAGATAGACTTGCAAGTGCCGTTGATGAATGTCGGAAATGTCCGCAATTTCTACGCACCTTCTCTAGTAGATCAGATAACTCTGGGTAATTTTTCAAGAATTTCTGAACTACAAGATTCAGTACGTGAGCCATGCAAGGCACGTGTTGAAGTTTACCGAGCTTTATTGCTGCAACAAGGTTTCGTCCGTTATCACTGACAACAAGACCTGCTTGTAGTTGCAGTGGGGCCAGCCACTCATCTGTCTGTTGTTTAACACCTTTCCACAGCTCGTTTGCAGTGTGAGGTGTGTCACCTAGACAGATGAGCTTAAGAAGAGCCTGTTGTCGCCTGGCTGATGCAGTACTGCAAAGCTCCCAACTTTGACGTGATGTGGCGGACAAATCAGCAGTGGTCAAGAAGTTGAAGACGCACATTGTGTTGTAGAAGTATATGAGGCCGCGGACACCCGGAATGATGCTGTGCCCGCTATTCGTGGAGTTGGTAGGATCGCAGATATTCCACTATTACACTTTGGGACACTCTCGACAAGGTTGATCCAGTGAGCTGTCAGGGATATGTATCTGCCCTGTCCACAAGTACTTGTCCAGGTATCAGTTGTCAGGTGAACTTTTCCGCTCACAGCATTTGTCAGTGCACGCTTCAAGTTGTTAACCACGTGCAGATGTAGCGCGGGTATGGCAGTACGTGAAAAAAAATTGCGACTGGGGACAGTGTATCGTGGTGCTGCCACAGCCAACAACTCCCTAAAAGCCTCAGTATCAACAAGCCTAAATGGCAGCATTTCTACAGCTAACAGCTTAGAAATTTGCGCTGTCATTTGTCGAGAAAAAGGGTGTGTGGATGGGTGTTTCCGCTGCCTCTCATACAGCTGTGGAACAGACAACTGGACAATTGGCGCAGACTCACAAGTCACTTGACTACTGTCATATCTCTGGTCTAATGCAGCTTGTGGTGAGATCGTATGAGTAGGAGCTGCTGCATGAACAGTAGATGGTGAAGGACGATTCTGAAGTGGCATAACGGTGTTGAGGTCAGAAGGCCCTGCTGTCGAACCCTGATGGGCCAACCACTGACTAGGGTGCTTAAGAGTCATGTGTTTTCGCATACTGCTGGTGCTCAAGTTTACTTTGCCCTGGCCTCTGCTCAGCCTGGCATAGCAGATGTTACATATAACCACATTTGGTACTGATGGGCTATCTTTGAAAAATTTCCAGACAATGGATGTTCGTCCTTTAGGTTGTGGTGTAGGAACTGAAGGATGAGTCTGGCCAACACAAACTGTAGACACATTTTGGCCAACTGTTCTTAAAGTTGGGGCAACAGTTGGTACAGTTTGTGCAACAGTTGACACAATTTGGGCTACTGTTGTCACAGCTTGGATTCGGGATAAAGGAGTAAGCCTGGGTGCTTTAGGCGGTGGTACATAACCACTTTCCTCCTCCTGGCTGCTCTGTTGGCTCTGCATGTCAAGTGTCCAGGTTGGATCAGTGGTCTCATCATCCACCCCCTCCTCCTCAAAGTCATCTGGATAACGTGACTGGTCAGGCTGGCCAGAAGAGATGTGTGTCTCATCATCATCATCATCCTCCACCTCCTGAGACGGCCTATGGCTTTGTTGAAAGGGACGTTCTTCAGGACGAGGTGAATCCAAACGTTGTCCATAGATGGAATGTACGTCTGGTTCAAGTATCTGTTCAGGCAGTGACAAAGAAAGGTCCGGTTGTCTGAATGGCTGATAAGAACCAAATAAATCTTCCGAATGCCCAAGTTCGCGGTCTAAATTTTCCTCCGTCTGGCGATGGCTTGAGGAAATAGGAAGATTTTGTGGATTAGATGACCCCGCGTTGTCAGTAGCGGCACTTGAATATGGTGTAAAGGATGATTGTGTGCTGCCAGAACCCGTGGTTGATGTCTTGTCAGCCATCCAAGATGTTATTTGGTCTTGATCTTCCGGCCTCAAGACACGTTTCGGTTGAGTACTGGGAAATTTAGACAGCAGGAAGGTGGATCGATCAATCCTTGTCTGTCTACTTCTACCAGTGCCTTGTTGTTCACGACTGCTAGGGCCCCGACCTCGTCCCTGTCCCTTAGCAGACTGGTTTTTGGGAATTTGGTGTTTTTGGGACATTGTTGACAAATGCACAGCCACCGAGATGGAGTTTGGTGTTGCTGCAGGCGTCACTTACTGGCGGGTTAAGTGTGTGCTAACACTTGACAGTGAAGCACTACACTATTCCCTGAAAAAATTAGAAAGTGCGCACAGCCACCGAGATGGAGTTTGGTGTTGCTGTAGGCGTCACTTACTGGCGGGTTAAGTGTGTGCTAACACTTGACAGTGAAGCACTACACTATTCCCTGAAAAAATTAGAAAGTGCGCACAGCCACCGAGATGGAGTTTGGTGTTGCTGTAGGCGTCACTTACTGGCGGGTTAAGTGTGTGCTAACACTTGACAGTGAAGCACTACACTATTCCCTGAAAAAATTAGAAAGTGCGCACAGCCACCGAGATGGAGTTTGGTGTTGCTGTAGGCGTCACTTACTGGCGGGTTAAGTGTGTGCTAACACTTGACAGTGAAGCACTACACTATTCCCTGAAAAAATTAGAAAGTGCGCACAGCCACCGAGATGGAGTTTGGTGTTGCTGTAGGCGTCACTTACTGGCGGGTTAAGTGTGTGCTAACACTTGACAGTGAAGCACTACACTATTCCCTGAAAAAATTAGAAAGTGCGCACAGCCACCGAGATGGAGTTTGGTGTTGCTGCAGGCGTCACTTACTGGCGGGTTAAGTGTGTGCTAACACTTGACAGTGAAGCACTACACTATTCCCTGAAAAAATTAGAAAGTGCGCACAGCCACCGAGATGGAGTTTGGTGTTGCTGTAGGCGTCACTTACTGGCGGGTTAAGTGTGTGCTAACACTTGACAGTGAAGCACTACACTATTCCCTGAAAAAATTAGAAAGTGCGCACAGCCACCGAGATGGAGTTTGGTGTTGCTGTAGGCGTCACTTACTGGCGGGTTAAGTGTGTGCTAACACTTGACAGTGAAGCACTACACTATTCCCTGAAAAAATTAGAAAGTGCGCACAGCCACCGAGATGGAGTTTGGTGTTGCTGTAGGCGTCACTTACTGGCGGGTTAAGTGTGTGCTAACACTTGACAGTGAAGCACTACACTATTCCCTGAAAAAAATTAGAAAGTGCGCACAGCCACCGAGATGGAGTTTGGTGTTGCTGTAGGCGTCACTTACTGGCGGGTTAAGTGTGTGCTAACACTTGACAGTGAAGCACTACACTATTCCCTGAAAAAATTAGAAAGTGCGCACAGCCACCGAGATGGAGTTTGGTGTTGCTGTAGGCGTCACTTACTGGCGGGTTAAGTGTGTGCTAACACTTGACAGTGAAGCACTACACTATTCCCTGAAAAAATTAGAAAGTGCGCACAGCCACCGAGATGGAGTTTGGTGTTGCTGTAGGCGTCACTTACTGGCGGGTTAAGTGTGTGCTAACACTTGACAGTGAAGCACTACACTATTCCCTGAAAAAATTAGAAAGTGCGCACAGCCACCGAGATGGAGTTTGGTGTTGCTGTAGGCGTCACTTACTGGCGGGTTAAGTGTGTGCTAACACTTGACAGTGAAGCACTACACTATTCCCTGAAAAAATTAGAAAGTGCGCACAGCCACCGAGATGGAGTTTGGTGTTGCTGCAGGCGTCACTTACTGGCGGGTTAAGTGTGTGCTAACACTTGACAGTGAAGCACTACACTATTCCCTGAAAAAATTAGAAAGTGCGCACAGCCACCGAGATGGAGTTTGGTGTTGCTGCAGGCGTCACTTACTGGCGGGTTAAGTGTGTGCTAACACTTGACAGTGAAGCACTACACTATTCCCTGAAAAAATTAGAAAGTGCGCACAGCCACCGAGATGGAGTTTGGTGTTGCTGTAGGCGTCACTTACTGGCGGGTTAAGTGTGTGCTAACACTTGACAGTGAAGCACTACACTATTCCCTGAAAAAATTAGAAAGTGCGCACAGCCACCGAGATGGAGTTTGGTGTTGCTGTAGGCGTCACTTACTGGCGGGTTAAGTGTGTGCTAACACTTGACAGTGAAGCACTACACTATTCCCTGAAAAAATTAGAAAGTGCGCACAGCCACCGAGATGGAGTTTGGTGTTGCTGTAGGCGTCACTTACTGGCGGGTTAAGTGTGTGCTAACACTTGACAGTGAAGCACTACACTATTCCCTGAAAAAATTAGAAAGTGCGCACAGCCACCGAGATGGAGTTTGGTGTTGCTGCAGGCGTCACTTACTGGCGGGTTAAGTGTGTGCTAACACTTGACAGTGAAGCACTACACTATTCCCTGAAAAAATTAGAAAGTGCGCACAGCCACCGAGATGGAGTTTGGTGTTGCTGTAGGCGTCACTTACTGGCGGGTTAAGTGTGTGCTAACACTTGACAGTGAAGCACTACACTATTCCCTGAAAAAATTAGAAAGTGCGCACAGCCACCGAGATGGAGTTTGGTGTTGCTGTAGGCGTCACTTACTGGCGGGTTAAGTGTGTGCTAACACTTGACAGTGAAGCACTACACTATTCCCTGAAAAAATTAGAAAGTGCGCACAGCCACCGAGATGGAGTTTGGTGTTGCTGTAGGCGTCACTTACTGGCGGGTTAAGTGTGTGCTAACACTTGACAGTGAAGCACTACACTATTCCCTGAAAAAATTAGAAAGTGCGCACAGCCACCGAGATGGAGTTTGGTGTTGCTGCAGGCGTCACTTACTGGCGGGTTAAGTGTGTGCTAACACTTGACAGTGAAGCACTACACTATTCCCTGAAAAAATTAGAAAGTGCGCACAGCCACCGAGATGGAGTTTGGTGTTGCTGCAGGCGTCACTTACTGGCGGGTTAAGTGTGTGCTAACACTTGACAGTGAAGCACTACACTATTCCCTGAAAAAATTAGAAAGTGCGCACAGCCACCGAGATGGAGTTTGGTGTTGCTGTAGGCGTCACTTACTGGCGGGTTAAGTGTGTGCTAACACTTGACAGTGAAGCACTACACTATTCCCTGAAAAAATTAGAAAGTGCGCACAGCCACCGAGATGGAGTTTGGTGTTGCTGCAGGCGTCACTTACTGGCGGGTTAAGTGTGTGCTAACACTTGACAGTGAAGCACTACACTATTCCCTGAAAAAATTAGAAAGTGCGCACAGCCACCGAGATGGAGTTTGGTGTTGCTGTAGGCGTCACTTACTGGCGGGTTAAGTGTGTGCTAACACTTGGCAGTGAAGCAGCACACTAGTCCCTGAAAAAATTAGAAAGTGCGCACAGCCACCGAGATGGAGTTTGGTGTTGCTGTAGGCGTCACTTACTGGCGGGTTAAGTGTGTGCTAACACTTGGCAGTGAAGCAGCACACTATTCCCTGAAAAAAATTATTAAGTGCGCACAATTAGTCGCAGAAGTAGGTGGCGTACGTGCTATTTGCAGCTAGGAGAGCAGCAACGCACTGTTCTGCCACAGACAAAATAACGCTGAAGGGGTTTTTAGGACCCAAAATCTATCAGCTGGCAAAAAATTGTAAATAGTACCTCAGCTAAGCCTCTCACTTCAGCTATTAGAACAGCTG
Organism: Allobates femoralis; assembly: GCA_033576535.1. Taxonomy (NCBI): domain Eukaryota; kingdom Metazoa; phylum Chordata; class Amphibia; order Anura; family Aromobatidae; genus Allobates; species Allobates femoralis. The sequence continues at coordinate 163,666,247 of JARQOC010000003.1, forward strand.
AGTGAGTAAGCGAAGCTATGAGGTCGCTCCTGTGAACACTGTAAAGGCTGCAGCTCCCTGCTTCCCTGCCTGCCTACAGTGTCACTGTACACAGTACTCCTCTGTCCTCCTGCTAGCTCTCACAAGAGCTGTTTGGGGTTAATATAAGGAATCTTGAAGTTCCCTACACTCACTGACAATCCCTATGATCTGCTCCAGAATCTACCTCACCCTGTTCTAGCTCAGATCTTCAGAGAAATGTGCTCAAAATGGCGGTGGCAAGGCTTATATACAGCCTTGCCTGTCATCGATGACATAGCCATCACGATGGACAGAAGCCAATCATAGTAATGCCACAAGAAGAGGGCTGTGGCATTACTGAATAAGATTGGCTAACATCCTTGTCCATCTTCACAAGTTTGTCTGACCTAACACGCTAGGCTGTCTCGGAAGATTTGTCGGAACATAACAGATTCTGTATTCGCGAGTCCCGAATACAGAATACAGGACTCGGATTCGTAGACTCGCTAGGATTCGCTAGGAGTCGCTACGACTCGCTCGGAATCGCTACTTACAGCGGGTATCCGTGAAGCGGTGCCATTCTCTAAACGATTTGGGGGAGATTCAACCTACATAGCGATGTGATATAGCGAGTCTCGCTAGTAAAACTAGGATTCCCATTTACTTGCATTGGACTCGCTACTTTGCGAGTCCTCGCTGGGAAACTCGCCGAGTAGCGAGTCCTGCGAGTCCCTTACTACTCGCCGAGTAACGAGTCCTAGCGAGTAGATTCGCCCATCACTAGAAAGTACCCTAAAAGTGAGAAATTGTGTGAAAAAAAGAAAATGTTCAATATGACGTTATCAAATTCTGTGAAGTAGCTGTAGATTCTAAATGCTCACTATACCACTAGATATAATCCGTGAGGCATCTAGTTTCCAAAATGGGGTCACTTGTGGGGGGGCTCCAATGTTTAGGCACACAGGGGCTCTCCATACGTGACATGGTGTCCGCTAACTATTGGAGCTAATTTTCCATTCAAATTGTTAGCGGACACCATGTCGCATATGGAGAGCCCCTGTGTGCCTAAACATTGGAGCTCCCCCACAAGTGACCCCATTTTGGAAACTAGACCCCCCAAGGAACATATCTAGATGCATAATGAGTACTTTCAACCCCCAGATGCTTCACAAATTGATCCATAAAAATGAAAAAAGAACATTTTTGTGGAAAAGAAAGTACTTTTTCATTTTTACGGATCAGTTTGTGAAGCACCTGGGGTTCAAAGTGCTCACTATGCATCTAGATAAGTTCCTTGGGGCGTACAGTTTACAAAATGGGGTCACTTGTGGGGAGCCCCAATGTTTAGACACCCAGGGGCTCTCCATACGTGACATGGTGTCCGCTAACAATTGGAATTGTAAGTTGATACTATGTCGTGTATGGCGATCCCCAGTGTGCCTAAACATTGAAGCTCCCCCACAAGTGACCCTATTTTGGAAACTAGACACCCCAAGGAATTTATTTAGATGCATAGGGAGCACTTTGGACCCCCAGGTGCTTCACAAATTGATCCGTAAAAATGAAAAAGTACTTTTTTTTCACAAAAATCTTCTTTTATTTCCTTTTACGGACTAATTTGTGAAGCACCTGGGGTATAAAAGTGCTCACTATGCATCTAGATATGTTCCTTGGGGGGTCTAGTTTCCAAAATGGGGTCACTTGTGGGGGAGCTCCAATTTTTAGGCACACAGGGGCTCCCCATATGCGACATGGTGTCCGCTAACAATTTGAATGGAAAATTAGCTCCAATAGTTAGCGGACACCATGTCGCGTATGGAGAGCCCCTGTGTGCCTAAACATTGGAGCTCCCCCACAAGTGACCCCATTTTGGAAACTAGACATCCCATGGAATTTATTTAGATGCATAGTGAGCTCTTTGAACCCCCAGGTGCTTTACAAATTGATCCGTAAAAATAAAAATGTA
>JARQOC010000003.1:163668312-163702012 GCA_033576535.1 Allobates femoralis
TTAATTAAAATGCATCCTATCTGCTTAGCAGAATGAAGAGGTAAGGGAATCGTGATGGAAATTCCAATTGCCTCAAGAATATTAAAAGATAATAGAAAGATGAATGCTAAATGAGAGGTCACTTACTGAGGATGTAAAGTAATAGACTAGGGGAAAATTCACATAAATCCTTCTTCATGTAAAAGATGCCGAATTGAATTGTCTCCTAGGAATGCCTAACACATTAAGAGAAATCAAAAGATAATAGATGCAAACTTTTCATAGGTAGGATAACATGAATACAAAAAGAGTTCATAACACTCAGAATTTCTAACCACAAATTAATGTTCTTATTATGTTGAACCACAGATCTTATTACTTTTATTAATGAAGTCAAAATGTTAAAATCAAATGAAAATATCTCATCTCATAGGGAGATATTATATTACCTACTGTACAAAACAATGTAAAGATAGTAGTAAGTAATGTCAATCCATTCAAAGTAGTAAGGCTAGATTTAGGGTTCCATAGAAAGTTCTGTTCATTAAAATGATTACAGGAATTGCACATAACATGGTCCTGTTAGTGTGGTCTAATTCATTTACCTATTCACAATATCAGAAAAAGTAGCTCTACCGCCACAGTGTAATGGGGACATACAGTATGTCTTGTTAAATAAACAATTATTCTTGAGTTTATAAGAAAAATCTTTTTGGAATGATGTAAACAATCTGCTAACAAAAGACAAGAACTTGCACCTCAGAACTTGTCTCCCATAAAGCAAATGTAGGATGTCATTGGCCTGCAATTGCAAAAGCAGCTGCTAGTAGTGGATCTTGCTGATATGTGAGCTCTAATACATTCAGCATGGCAAAGCATTCTTCATACAATCATTGCTAACCCCATTAGTGATGGGTGAAACAGAACTGTGAAGTTTGTGGTCTGTACCGAACACCAAGTGCTCGTGCACAGACCCTGAACACGTACTCCTCTGAGAAGTCTGTGTTACTGTTTGAGTTCAGATTCAGTTAGAGAGGCTGTAAATATAACCAAACTGGTAATTAAAGCAGGAGTAATATACTTACTAGTCTCCGGCACTGTGGTTGCAGTTGTCTCCAGATCCACTCATTAAACCTCTTGAATATTAACTGCACTGACTGCAACTGCAAATCACAGATGCCCTCTCACTATGACTATATCTTTGATCGGTTGTTGCAGTCAGACTGTGCCCCCATAGTCTGTACCGATGTTTGTGATTGGTTGCTATATAGTTAAGTGCATGGCAACAAACCTGCTGTCATATTTGTGTAAAAAGAAGTAAATAATTGAACAAAAATTGTGTATTTTTAATTCTCAACAAAGATAAAGCATACAGCTACAGCCTGGGGCCCATAGCTGTGTGATTTATATTGTCTAAATCTAAAATACCAGTACCCCACGTGGCATAGGGTTCCCCTTAATTTAATGCTCAGCCAAGATAAAGTACACGGCTTGGGGTTGATATTTGCGCCCTTTGGAGGCACATAGTTATTGCCCCCCTCAGGGTAAGATTAGCAGCCTGCAGCCACCCCAGAATTTGGCACATTCACCATGATGCAGAAGAGCTGGGAAGCTTTGCTGGACATCGTGTTGTTGATTTACTGTTGTAGCTGAGTATGCTTTGGAGCTAAAAAATGAATAACATAGGTTGTGTTATTTCACTATTTACTTACAGGATTGGTAATGTAGGGGTCTCATAGAGGCCTAAACATCACCAATCCAGGGCTTGATGACAGCTGGAAATTCTCAGCTGTCATTAACCCCTTCTATTACCTGGATTGCCACTGCACTAGGAAAATCAAGAAGAGCCAGGTAAAGCACCAGGATTAATCAATTCTAATGAATGTGCCAAATTCTGTTGCAGCTTCAGACTGCTATTCTTACTCAGAGGGAGCAATAATTATATAAGCTTGGACAGGGTGTGAATACCAACCCCCTAGCTGTGTGCTTTGTCTTGGATGACTATCAAACTGGGAGAACCCCATGCAACATGGGGTTACTGTATTTGATACTTGGCCAATATAAATTGCACAAGTGGGGGCTGCAGGAAACAGCTGTCCACTTTCCCTGCGCTGAGAATCAAAAATACCAGGAACGCCTCCACAATTTTTCTCAATTATTTGAAATTATTTATTTATTTTTACACACTTATGATGGCAGGTTGGCTGTTGTAGTCAGTACAATTAATATTTATGAGGCTTAATGAGCTGGTAACAAGTGTGACCCCATCAGGAGGTTGGTAAGTATTCTCCTGCTTTAATTGCCATTTTGCTTTCTTTTACAGGTCCCTAGCTCTTACTGCCACCATTTTATAGCACTAAAGGTTGAGTCCCCATAGACTTATATGGGAGTTGCGCTCAAGTTTGGGTCAAGTCCAATCCCAAACTCTGACTTTTTTTAAAGTCCGTCCAGACCAACCAAACCCAAACATCTGTGTATTTGCCCATCTTTAAACCTCATTAATAACATTCCAATGCATGTTAGTGCATGTATTCCGGCGCGGAGCTCTCATCAAACAGCCGACATCTCAGCTGATGTGATCAGGTGAGATGTCGGGCTAACAGCTCCGATCGGATCCGGGATCCAATCGGCGCTGTTAACCCCTTGGATCCCGCTGTCAATCACTGACAGTGGGATCCAAGGCGGCCGTTGCGCTATTATCACGGGATCTCCAGCGCTCACATGACAGCGTGGGGTCCTCGCTAGAATCCTGGATGCTGTCAGAGCACAGTATCCTGCTGTGGTTGGCAGGCGCTGCCAACCACAGCAGGTCCGCGATTCTGGGAGATACAGATGAGCTGCAGCTCATCTGTATCTCCCGGAAGCGATCGGATTGTGCAGCAAGGTGCCTCTTAAAGAGGCAGTGTAAATATAAGAATCAATGAAAAAATAAAGTTTTTAAAAACCTGTAAAAAAATAAATATAAAAGTTCAAATCACCCCCATTTACCCCAATCACAATAAAAGTGTTAAAAAAATAAAGAAAACACAAATGTTTGGTATCGCCGCGTTCAGAATTGCCCGATCTATCATCCTATTAAATCTGTTATTGAGAGCCGTGAACTCCGGAACGGAAAAAATGGTCCAAATGCCAAAATTCATTTTTTTCTGTCACCGCAACATTGCTATAAAATGCAATAACGGGCGATCAAAACTGTGGATCCCCCCAAAAAATGGTATCATTAGAAACATTAGCTCAAGACACAAAAAATAAGCCATCAAACAGCCCCAGATCCTGAAAAATAAGAACGCTATGGGTCGCAGAACATTGCTCAAAAAGTCAGTTTTTGTTTTTTTTTTCAAACTTCTGAAATTTTTTTCAGCACTTAGATACCAATAAAGGTATACATGTTGGGTGTCTATGAACTCGTACTGATCCGAAGCATCACCCCGTCATGTCAGTTCTACCATATAGTGAACATGGCGACTAGAATACCCAAAAAACAAACGTGTCATTGCACTTTTTTTGCAATTTCACTGCATTTAGAATGTTTTTGCAATTCCCTGTACACTATATGGTAAAATAAATGATTGCATATGAAAGTACAACTCGTCCCACAAAAAACAAGCTGTCATATGTCTATATTGATGGAAAAATAAAAAACTTATGGCTCTTGGAAGCAGGGGAGCAAAAAACGAAACTGAAAAACTTCCTGGGTCATGAAGGGGTTAAGCAACCTTTTCTTTTTGGTTTTGCAAATTTTAGTGTTGACAAGTTTAAAAAAAATATAATACGATGTTGCCTCCACCCAATAAATGGAATTTTATTTTGTATTAGGTACAATTTATTAAATATTAATAACAAATAAGTAAAAACATAAACAATTATATTTTTTTGCGCATTTGTGTCACATAATTATAGAACCTACACCCTAATATACCGTATATATGTACCTCAAAGCAGTAGTAAAAAGTACTATAATTTTTCATGCAGAAAACACATCCTCACGTATTCATGACAGGCACAGTCATTAAAAAGGTAATTACCTCAATGAATGAAGGTGTGCATGCCATTTTTCGCTGGGTTAAAGCGTCTTCAAATGTTGCAAAAAATGTTCACAATGCTTTGAAATGCATAGAATAAACACCTGATGATGTGATGATTATCTAGGATTGGATTATTTGGCACCAGCACAGTCCTGATGCCACGTTTTTCCTGATACCCTGTATAACTGACTTGCGTTGGTGCATGTGGTTTACTGCATCAGCTAGCTTTAATGTTTTTATTTGGTTGTGAGACACAACCTTACAAGAGGAGCACTATATCGCTTTCTTGTTATATCTTTCTTTCACTGGGTAAGACCCTATTTGCGCTTTTTATTTCCACAGTCTATTGATGATAGCTGTGTAACAGAAAACATTCATAATAAGAAAAAAATGTCTGGCACTATCATGACACACCTATAAGAGGGATCATCCTTTGGCTAGCAGTATTGTGGTGTTCTACTACAAATTCCAGGCAACTTGAAATAAAAAAAATAGAAGTAGAAAATAGCGGCACTTCGCCAGGCAGAAAAAACAACTTTTTTTCAAAGTAGCACAACACTATTATAGTGTACCTATTGAAGTGTAAGGGCATGTGCTCACGGTCCGGAGGAGCTGCGTATTGGATGCAGCTCCTCCGGACCTGAGTGAAGCCGCGGGTGGCCGCAGAGAGACTGCAGCCGCCCTGTACTCACCATGTGCGGTGGGTGCAGGGCGGCTTCTTCCTGCTTCCTTCTTCCTTCTTCATGAAATAGACATGCTGCGGAGGAGCTTACTGTCGACAACGGCACCGCAGCTCCAAACACTCTGCGGTCGGGTTAAGCATTGTGAGGATGGGATTTCTTCCAATCCCATCCACTATGCTTATACAGTACTATGCTGCGTCCAAAACGCTGCGTGTACTGACTGTGAGCGCACACCCTAAGGGCCCTTTCACTACAGCGTTTTTTTCAAATCGCAGCAGATGCGTCGTAAAAACCGCATACCGGCTGCACTTGTGGCACGGTTGCGACGCGGTTGCGGTAAACGCCATACAAGGTATAGGCGGACTTGCGGCAGGTGCGGCAAGTGCAGTTTTGGCACTTGCGGCAGATGCGGCCGCGAAAAAACTGCGGCTGACAGCATTTTTTTTCGCGCCCGCACCTGCCGCAAGTGCCAAAACCGCACTTGCCGCACCTGCCGCAAGTCCGCCTATACATTGTATGGCGTTTACCGCAACCGCGTCGCAACCGTGCCGCAAGTGCAGCCGGTATGCGGTAATCGCGGCAGATGCGTTTTTTTCACCGCATCTGCCGCAATTTGAAAAAAACGCTGATGTGAAAGGGCCCTTAGACACAGATAAACACAGAAGGAAAAAACACATTATCTGTACCCTTCCAAGCATAGCAATTTAACTCTGTTATGCTGTTCACAAAATAAAGTTTTTTGCATACAGAAGTGCCACTATATTTTACTTTCCTTTTTTGAACTACCAAGTGATAGGGGAAAGTCTTGCATACTCAAGCAATCTTTTACCTACATTGATCATGGCAGGAGTATAGAAGATACTGTAGGTGTCACCATAAACATCCAAAAGGTCTGATATCCAGTGCTTAGCAAGACACCGCAAACCCCAATGATAAAGGCAACACAGGTGCATAATACCAATGCATCAATCACTCTCAACCTACCATAACATGGAGAAGGTGTTTGGTGGTATTTTATATGTACCTAGATGAGGTTTCCATAGGGCATCAGTCACACAAGCAAGTATGAAATAGAGTGTCTGCATGCAGTCTATTGATCATGCCCATACTACAGTATTAGACTTGTCTACTTGCTTGTGTGACTGACACGCTATGAAAACCTCATCTGGGTTCATATAAAATATCACCAATTACCTCCCCCATGTTATGGTAGGTTGAGAGTAATTGTTGCATTGGTATTATGCACCTTTGTTACCTTTATCATTAGAGTCCCTGGTGTCCTGCTTAGCATTGGATATCAAACCTTTTGGCTGTTTATGGTGAGTTTTCTGATTTTATGTCCTCTTAGGTTGTTTTTTGCTGAGATACTGTAGGTGTTCCATAAATGGCAAAAATATATTGGATAAGAAGAAGAAGTTTCATTATGTTTAAAAGCTGTTTACTTAATTTAACATGTGGGTTGCAACATGAATACTGGCTGGAAAAATGTTTACCTTTGTATTTTGAAATTCAGACAAATCTGCTGACTTCTACGATGCTTGATCACTTTTGTAAGACACTATACACAGTATATGTCATCAAATACGTGAATATCTTTTTCCTTTAGACAAAAATTTCATAGGCCGCAAAACTAAAAAGTGTGTGTATGTTCCTAGCTTCTTAATCAAGATTTTTGCCTGCATATAATTGAATATACCACCACAGGTGCTGTAGATCTAAAGATAAGTATACATCTAGCAGCGGAGAATCGTGGTGCCAGCTTGCTTGTGAATGATTGGGTTGTAATGCTTTATGATTATCTAATCAGAGGCAGCTGCTTTTTCTGACACTGTTTCTGTGTTAATATGCAGCACTGCATGAATTCATTTCTAAATATCACAGACGCGTATGGACTAACTACAGCTGCTTCTAAGTATTTTTTAAAATATATAGTAATAATATTCAACGTGCATGATAGACACCTCAGTAAAATCTGGGCATTTTTGTTTTTGTATGTCTTTAACAACCAACAATTCAGGACTACTTTGATATGTGTAAGTCTAATCTGGACCCACTGATGTAAAACATAAATCCTAATATTACTATATTAGTATCACAGTTTAGTTGATCTGTAATATTAAGTGGTGTAACTATGGTGTGCAGAAATTGTAGTCACTTTTTGACTCTGGAGCCTATGGAGGCACAAAGCTCCCTCAGATCTCCCAAGAAGACCAAGTCTGGTAAAGGGCAGATACATATACATATATATATATATATGTATATATATATATATATATATATATATATATATATATATCAATGAAAAACTTTTGAGCAGCACCAAATATGGGTGCAAATCTGTCCAACAAACCACTCTTTGTCAAATATATGCGTGAAAAACGACAGCAGCACTCCAAATTAGATCATCAATCGTCTTTAATCAGGCCTACAGGGCGACCTGCGACGTTTCAGCCACCAAGTGGCTTTTGTCTAGCTAGACAAAAGCCACTTGGTGGCTGAAACGTCGCAGGTCGCCCTGTAGGCCCGATTAAAGGCGATTGAAGATCTAATTTGGAGTGCTGCTGTCGTTTTTCACGCATATATATATATATATATAGAAAAAAACTACTAGAAAAAATTCTCTGCAGCACTCAGCTACTACCAGTGATGTACAAATGCTGACAAGCTATATATATTTGAGAAAAAGTTTAAAAACTTACATTTTTTTCCAATATACTCAAAATTCTTATTTTTTTATTTCTGAAGTTCTTAGTACATACAGTGGCCAATGTCTGTTTGCTCATCAACTGCGACAAAGTGACTTCAGGTCTGATGAGTCCTAACGCTGACATCCTTGTCCTCCTTTTCCTCCCCATCCCACTTCTCAGTGGGCGGACACCATCTCAACCCTAGACCACCTGTAGGTGATGAGGGTGCAAATTGCAGGCATGGAGCCAGCAACTCCAGAAGATACAAAAGAGAAAAAAACTGAACAGCACTCACAGCCATAATGTGAACTTTTTTTTCTCTCATATATATATATATATATATATATATATAATATATATGTATAGAGAGAGAGAGACACTATCTATAGCTGCTTCTAAGTATTTTTTAAAATATATATTATTTTTGTAAAGTATTTTTTAAAATATATATATAGTAAACCAGTTTACTTATTATGTCAGTTGAACGATACTGCCTAGACTGCTATGTCTGTGAGATGATCTATTGTTATCAATCAGGACTGTGAATGAGCATTTTTACCACTCTATGGCAATGCAGATCTAGAAATCCTACCAGCATCTGCACTGTACGCTGTGAGAATTTGTCAGTTTATAGGCCTGGAACAGGCCACTATTATGCAGTATGCATGTTCCTGGCAACAACACGACTAGTGCGCGCAGCCTCACTCAATAAATGTGCATGGAGTGGGCATGTGTGACTAGTAGACATGGCCGTATAGTAGGCATCGCCTTGCTTCATATATTTGTAATGAGCAAGGCTGTGCCCACTAGTCAGGTTCTGGATGAGACCATGCATACTGCACAATTGCGATCCATTCCCGACTTAGAAACCGCAAATTCTCGCAGCACATAGTGCATGCACTGGGAGAATTGATAAGTCTGCAGTGTCATAGAGTGAATGCAGAATTATAATTTTAGACAGGACAACCCCCTTAATCTTGCTATCTAACAGGGTGCCAATCAACTGACAAATGAGGAAAAGGCTCCTTACTTGGATGAAATTACCTTTTATTTTGTACAAATGATCATTGTTCTTGGCAACATAAATCCTATGTATACAGAACTTTGTGCATTTGTGCATTGTATGATCTCTTAGATTATTCAGTGCACACCCCAAGCCATATTAGCCTTTGTAAACTGGCATTTCTGGAAAAACACTGTCAGACAAGCATGATACCCTTTGTGGTTATTTAAAATTGTGCATCAACAATATGAATGACCACTTAGTAAGGTAAAGATAAGCTGTTGTGATGGTGTAAGGAAATCAAAAGTTGTGAGGGGCAGCCACCCTCATGTAGACATGTCTGATTTACTCTGAAACACTGTTGGATTCAAGAGAAAACATTTTAAAAAGTAGGTGTAGAATGGATAGAACAACTTGTCGAATTTCCATTAACATTTTCTAACCAAGTTTGGCTAGATTGATAGACGAAAACAAAAGAGAAAAAAACTGCACAGCACTCACAGACAATGTGAACTGGTGCCAGCAGGGATGCTGGGTCAATATACTAGAAAAAAACCTTGCAGCACTCAGCTACTACCAATGATGTACAAATGCTGACAAGCTGTATATATATGAGAAAAAATTAAAAAACTTACGTTTTTTTCAAAAAACTTATTCTTATTTTTTTTAAATCTGAAGTTCTTAGTACACACATTGGCCAATGTCTGCTTGCTCGTCGACTGCGACAAAGTGACTTCAGGTCCGACGAGTCCTAACGCTGACACCCAAGTCCTCCTTGTCCACCCTACCCCACTACTAAGTGGGCGGACACCATCTAGACCCTAGATCACCTGTAGGCAACGAGGGTGCACATTGCAGTAATGGAGCCAGCCACTCCACACGATACAAAAGAGAAAAAAACTGCACAGCACTCACAGACAATGTGCACTGGTGCCAGCAGGGATGCTGGGTCAATATACTAGAAAAAAAACCTTGCAGCACTCAGCTACTACCAATAATGTACATATGCTGACAAGCTATATATATATGAGAATTTTTCTCTTTTGTATCGTGTGGAGTGGCTGGCTCCATTACTGCAATGTGCACCCTCGTTGCCTACAGGTGATCTAGGGTCTAGATGGTGTCCGCCCACTTAGTAGTGGGATAGGGTGGACAAGGAGGACTTGGGTGTCAGCGTTAGGACTCGTCGGACCTGAAGTCACTTTGTCGCAGTCGACGAGCAAGCAGACATTGGCCAATGTGTGTACTAAGAACTTCAGATTTAAAAAAAATAAGAATTTGAGTTTTTTGAAAAAAACGTAAGTTTTTTAATTTTTTCTCATATATATATATATATAGCTTGTCAGCATATGTACATCATTTGTAGTAGCTGAGTGCTGCAAGGTTTTTTTCTAGTAGATTGATAGACGTCTCTATATTTCTATTGGCAGTAGGTTTCAGAAAAATAACATACTATAACATCAAAATTGTTCTGTCAGGAGACTGTTTTGAAATTACTTCTGAAATTCAGTCTGTGGTGTATACATCATTGACATCAGTCAGGAAGCAGGTACTATGCTGTGTAGGGCTCCCCATTGTGGGTGTCCATACGTGTGAGTTTAATTAGTCATGTCATTAGAGCACTGTCAGTGGAACCCACTAATATCAACAACAGGTTTGTCCGACTGTCTAATGGGATCCCCGACTATTAGGCTATATTCAGACTGTGCATTTTTTGCAGTGCACTGCAGAAAACAGATCACTCAAATGACATCCCAGCAAAGGCTATGGGTTTTCATTTTTGTCATTCCGACAGGGCACTTTGAAATTGATGCGTTTTTTCACTTTTGGAGGGCTTCGTTTTAGAAAAGGGAATGTTAATTTGTCTAGTGTTTTTTCTGACCTTTTTTCCATAGGAGCCATTGTCTATGGGTAAAAAATGCACCACCCAAAAATGGATCGGAAATGGATGATTCATTTATGGGTGCGTATTTTTGACAGCTCCTGTTTTGCAATTAAAAATGAAGCAGAACAGAAGAAAAAGCACAATCTGAATATAGCCTAAGGCTAGGGCCACATTAGCATTGGGGCCTCTGTCATGGAGGGAGGGTCCATCAAAGAGCAGGATTCCGGCAGCATTAATACAATGTTACTGTAGTATTGTGCTGCCAATAGAGTCCTACAGATGACAGACTCCATAGCGCATGCAAATGCAAACATGTAAGTGCCAGAGTTTGAAATCTGTTTCGTAGTGCACAGGAAAACGCGACAAGGAGCATTTTCCTGTGTGCTTTGAAATAACACAAGATTTCAAACTCCGGTACTTATTGCGCTATGGAGTCCGTCATCCATAGGACTCTATTGGCAGCATTAAGGCAGCATTACACTACGGCAATGCTGTGTTAATGCTGTGGGAATTTGGGTCTTTGGCGGACCCCCCATGATGGAGGTTACAACACTAGTGTGGCCCTAGCGTTACTTGACAACTGATGTCAGGTAAAATATGTATCTGGCAAGTCTGATTTTGAACTGCTTACCATTTTTCTTTTTCTCTAAGGCTACATTCATACTGTACATTTTCTGATCCATTTTGATGTGTTTTTTGCAGTGCACTGCAGAAAACACATCACTCAAATGACATCCCAGCAAATTCTATGGGTTTTTATTTTTGCCCTTCACATAGATCACTTTGAAAGTGATGCGTTTTTTTTACTTTTGGAGTGGTCCATTTTAGAAAAGGGTCTGTCAATTTGTCTGGCATTTTTCTGATCCGCTTTCCCCATAAGAGCCATTGTCTATGGGTAAAAAAAACATAGCACCCAAAACACACCAAAACGGATCGGAAATAGATGATACGTTTTTGAGTGCATATTTTTTGACAGCTCCTGTTTTGCAACTAAAAACAATAGCAGAACAGAAGAAAAAAATGCACAGTCTGAATGTAACCTAAGGCTAGGGTCACATTTGCATTGTGACCCTAGCATGACGGAACCGTTAAAAACTTAGAAATTTCCATCATAGCACATCGCATTAATGCTATGCACTACCAGGCAATGGAGCCTCATAGTAACCCGCTGTTTACATTAGCAGCCAGCCACACAGCCAGAAAGTGCGCTTTACAACAGTGCACAGGAAAATGCTTCAGGACACGTTTCCTGTGTGCTGTTGTAAAGCACACTTCCTTGAGCTTTGTGTGTGGCCAGCTGCTAAGGTAAACAGCACGTTACTATGGGGCTCAGTTGCCTGGCAGCGCATAGCGTTAACACTATGCGCTGCAGTGGAAATTTTTAAGTTTTTAATGGTTCCGTCATGCTAGGGTCACAACGCAAGTGTGACTCTAGCCTAAGAGATAAGCCATCGCCAGCGGTGTTTTACACTCTATTAGGCTAGGTTCACAACGCGTCTAGCATTGATTATGAACGCAATACATTTTGCACTGCATTAACACAATGAAATGCAAGCGTTTGATTACATTAACACAGTCATAGAATTCTATTGCAAAACGCAGTCAAACGCATTGCAAACTCAATGCAAAATGTGGTTGTGTTCGAAACGCTGCATTTATTCTGAGAGCACAGGGAACGTTGCCAGCAGCGGTAGCTGTGTGCTCAGAAAAAATGTATGCGTTCAAACGCAGGCATATTTTGCAATCCGTTTGCAATGCATTTGACAGCATTTTACAGTAGAAGTCTATGGCTGCGTTAACGCAATCAAACACTTGCATTTGATTGTGTCAATGCCGTGCAAAACACATTGCGTTCAAAAGCAATGCCAAATGCGATGTGAAGCTAGCCTTAGAGAACGCATAAGTGCTCGGCAGAATGGTAAAGTCAGGAACGATATCTACCTAATGTGTATGGTGTGCTTAACCCATTGTTTACATGCGAACAATAACTTTGATTGATTACTGTATGATCATTAATTGCTATTACTACCAACTATTGCTACTCATCCCATATTTTCAAGTAAGATGAAGCTGTATTGTTGACTTATTATCATTGTCTACTGTTATGTTCTTGTGTGTTCTTTTTAATCTTTCATTGTTCTCAAGACTGATCTGATTGGTTTCTATTAGGGATGAGCGAGTATGCTTGTAACTACTCGGTACTCGCATGAATATCTCAGTACTCGGGGTATTCGGCGAGCACCGAGTACCACCGAGATGCTCGGACTCCTCACAAATAATTATCGATCTGACACAAATATACTGCTCCCTTCAGTGCACACAGTGAGCTGGCACCTCACAGAGAGCAGATTGATTGTTAGGGTCCCTCTAGGGGCCACAGCAAGTTGTTGTATGTTGCGCCCTTTCCCAGAAACACTCATTTTATAGCCGGAAGTCTGTGGGCGGAACCTGTCACTAATTGACTTACATTGGGCTTGGTGCTCGGGCCGAGTTCTCAAGTATCTTGGGATGCTCGGCCCGAGCTTCAAGCACCCGAGCATTTTAGTACTCGCTCATCTCTAGTTTCTATATAGTTGTGGGTCAGTTATGCTTTAATTTTGTGGGTAAAAAAGCTCTCTAAAATGTCCTGGAAAATATTAGATTACTCCAACATACAATGTGTATATATGAACAACCAAAATGTTGATCACTCTGCAAGGAGAACTTGATGGCCGAGCACATGACAAAGCCCAGATATAAAAGGTCTGTAAAAGCAGTAGACCCATTTTTCATTAGTCAAAAAAAATACCTTTTTGTCTTTTCCCAATATATCCCAAGTTGTGTGGCATAAGAGTACCATCTTCTAAAAACAATATGAATTAAATATATGGTTTCACAATATGTCTATGCTACATTTTGCTGTATGTGGCCTCCCAGTAGTTCTGTGACTTGTGTTCGATTATGGTTTTTGCTTATGTCTTAATAATGTACTGAATTTCTGAGGAACTGGAATCCTTTCAAATTCAAGATAAAGTAAGGATGATGGATATCTATTGTACAATGATCTTAATTCTCACTGGAATTGGAGGGGGGTAAATTTCATTTAACTTCTAAATGAAATATTGAGATCTATATTTCACTTATATAAACATTTTCATAGCATCTCTGAAAACAGTTCTGAATTTTCAGTAAATGTGTGCAGTAATTCATGAGCTATAATAAAACATTTGACAATATCCTCTTGACAGAAGTCTGAAATATTCAGTAACATCTGTACATGAGAAAGGTTTTATCATGGGATTATGGACTGTTCTATTTGACCTTGCTAGTAATGTAACACAAACATGACACCAGCCGTCATTGTTTCCAACCAGGCTTTTTACTGTGGATTGCAGATATTATTACGGTGAATTCCTCCTAGACCACAAGATCCCAAGCTTTTTCACTTCCTCTCCTGCCCTCTCTTCCCCCTACCTATTTGTTTTATCCTGAAGTCTCACTTGGGTAATGTTATCTATTCTTTCTCAGCTTGTTGCCTTTTCGTGATCTAATCTTGATGTGTTCCTCATGAGATATTTCATCTTAACACAATATAAGTAAACTCTATTTTATGTATAAACCGCGGTAGTGCTGGAAACACTTCAACTCTCTGCAAGAAATAAAAATATTCTACTGAATATCATACATATTATGTTAGATTTAATAATTTATGCTTAAAGGCAACCTGTCAGATTAACACTGTATGAGAATCTATACTAATTTTGCCCCTGGGAAAATTTCAAATATTACAATCGGTGAGAACATTTGATTTCACTTTATGGTGCGCCACTACTTCCAGATCTTTAGGAGGGGCTGCAGTGATGACTAGTCATTGTTTCCAATCAACAAAAAGACCACTCAGCTTTAAATGATGACCTAATCAACACAGATTGATATGACAGAAGAAAAATTAAAATGTAGTGGCTATGCTAGCAAAAGTAGTTGTTGAGTAGTGTCTGCCATATCAGTGCTCGTAAGACTAGAATAAACGATGCATCAAATTTCAACTGTAACATTTCTTACTTATTCTTAGGTTAGTAATATTTTTCTCATCCGAAAAAATCTGATTAATTATGTTAATTACACTCTGACCAGAGATTGATAATAGAGTGATCATAGTGTGATCTGACTTTCTTTAATGTGAAAAAGATTAAAAAAAAAATTCTATCTTCTCCAGTGTGTCAGTCCATGAAAATCAGACCGCACTCCAGGGTTGGCCGAGTGGGGTCTGACTTTTTGGACAGAGCCAATGACTTGCATGGCTGAGTTTTTTCACTATATATATATATAGTGTATATATATATACTAGATGGTGGCCCGATTCTAATGCATCGGGTATTCTAGAATATGTATGTAGTTTATTTATGAAGATTTAAGAATTATGCAATGAATATACGATATCTATCATCTACCTATGTGTCTATCATGTATATTGAATATTCTCCTGGGCTTGCCTTAGTTGGTAGAGCATTTGTGTTGTATGAAATGCGCGAACATGTTGTTGTCTGTTTGCCCTGTCCTCTGGAGATTCATTCAGCCGACACTGTCTATGAGATTCGGCATCATGGGCTTGTCTGGCAGCAGTTTGTTGTGGTGTCTCCTGTTGCCGACGACGTCTGTGAGATGCCGCATCCCGGGCTTATCTTACGGCAGTTTGTTGTGGTTTCTCTTGGTGTCGACGTTGTCATCGCTTTGCTGCTTCTGCAGCTTTTCTGTCATCATCAATGGCGTATTTGCACTTACGATCAATTAAACCCATTGAATAAACGTGACTGAAGTAGTTCAGACTGTCACTGACACAATGTGTAAAGTAAATGTGACTGAAGAACAGCACACTATGACTGATAGACCTTGTAAACAGGAGTGAAGTGCATCACACTATGACTGACAGCCTTGTAAACAGGAGTGAAGTGCATCACACAATGACTGACAGCCTTGTAAACAGGAGTGAAGTGAGTCACACTATGACTGACAGCCTTGTAATCAGGAGTGAAGGGCGTCACACTATTGCTGTAATAGGAACAAATGCCGAAATGCCCGCGCTGCCAAACAGGAATCACCAGGAAACGAAGAGTTAACTGGGCAGATTTTTCTTTATTTCATCCTACGCTTTTCGGAGCCTCTATCCGAGCTCCTTCCTCAGGGAACAACCAAGGTTGTTCCCTGAGGAAGGAGCTCGGATAGAGGCTCCGAAAAGCGTAGGATGAAATAAAGAAAAATAAAGAAAAATCTGCCCAGTTAACTCTTCGTTTCCTGGTGATTCCTGTTTGGCAGCGCGGGCATTTCGGCATTTGTTCCTATCACAGCATTCCTGTTTCCACGTTTATCGTGTAGGTGCGGCCCTGCAGCAGCCATCTTATAAGCCATCTTATAAGTGATTATACTGGTTGTGGGTGACACAACTGAATCAGGTGAGCAGTTCTCAATTTACACCGATATAACCTTAAAAAAAAAGGATAAGACCCTATGCGCATTTATCTCACGTTTGCAGGGCGTCACACTATGACTGACAGCCTTGTAAACAGGAATGAACTGGGTCACAGTATGACTGACAGCCTTGTAAACAGGAGTGAAGTGCATCACACAATGACTGACAGCCTTGTAAACAGGAGTGAAGTGCGTCACACTATGACTGACAGCCTTGTAAACAGCAGTGAAGTGCGTCACACTATGACTGACAGCCTTGTAAACAGGAGTGAAGTGCATCACACTATGACTGACAGCCTTGTAAACAGGAGTGAAGTGCGTCACACTGTGACTGATAGTCTTGTAAACAGCAATGAACTGGGTCACAGTATGACTGACAGCCTTGTAAACAGGAGTGAAGTGCATCACACTATGACTGACAGCCTTGTAAACAGCAGTGAAGTGCGTCACACTATGACTGACAGCCTTGTAAACAGGAGTGAAGTGTGTCACACTATGATGGAAAGCCTTGTAAACAGGAGTGAACTGCGTCACACTATGACTGACAGCCTTGTAAACAGAGGTGAAGTGCGTCATACTATGAGCGGCAGTTCAAATTGCGCACCAACATACCAAGTCATGCTCCGCTTCGCTGATTGGTCGCCGCCAGCCCGGAGACCAATCAGCCCACTTGGCACGTGTTTTAAAACACGCTTCGCTGATTGGGGGAAATATGAATCCTGCGCCGGTGATTCAAAACCCCTGCCAAGTCATGCACTGCGATGCGATAGCATTAGGGCCACATATAGTATATCTATATATATTTATATATAGATATACATATCTACTATATAATTGCCTAATCATGTCTGTCTGTCCAGAAAAGCGTGCGCCAGCGCTCATTGGTCGCCGCCGGCCGCAGTGACCAATCAGAGAGCGAGGACCAATCAGCGGCGCAAACTTCATATTTCACGCCAAGCCGTGCTGCTTCGTTGAAAATTGTGGGGGCCCAGAAAATATCCATGAGAAATGCCAACACTGATGTTTACCCTGCTCTTTCCACTGTCATGTTGCGGTGGCAGGCTGGGTAATAAAGGGGTTGATGTCAGCTTTTTTTGGCAGCTGACGTCAAGGCCTATTTCTAATGTCAGCCGTTAGTATGACAGCCGGCCATTAGCAATACTTTCAGTAAAGACAAAAAACACACAGATTAATCCTTTATTACATACAAAATAGACAGTCACCTTGTAATCCACTTTATTAGCTCCCATCAAGTTCCCCTCTGATGTAATCCTGCAATTACTGTAACTTTATAGTGGGGCGTTGTAATGATTCACATGGCCACCATCTTTATATGCCCTAGTGTCCAAAGATCGCATCCTTGTATGTATGTATTTGTGTGTGTGTTTGTGTTTTTGCATGTGTGTATGTGTATGTATATGTGTGTGTATGTATTTGTGTGTGTGCATGTGTGTGTATATGTGTGTATGTACAGTATGTGTGTCAGTCTGCACCCACCGCCACACATAGGAGGTGGGAAAGTCCGTGGCTATGGGGCCTGTGCAGAAGCAGATTGGGTGTGGCACCCTCTATAGCCCCAGAGGGTGCCCGCACCCCATCTCCTCCTCTACAAGCAGCAGAGCCTTGAAGTTTTCTAGTGGCTGTGGGCAGTGGTGGGTGCAATGGGCTGTGATCTTCTGTAGCTGGGATGTCTTTAAAAAAAAAAAGTAAAAAATTGTTTAAAAATTGGAAAATTCCACTTATTTTTATATTTCAAAACATATGGATTGTCTGACAGCTTTCTAGTACATCTGATGATGAATTGAATGATGCAATTCAAAACTACTTGTCCTTCAAAAAACAGGCCCTGAAACAATTTTATGGACAGAAAAATAAGAATGCTATAGTGCTTGAAAGAAGTGAGGAAAAAGCAAAGACGAAATAAAAACGGAAAATGGCTTGGTTATGATGGGGTTAATAGGAATTATTCTGTTCACATGGATCCCTATCATAATCGCCTGAATGAGAAGCTGTTCATGATCATCTACTCAGTAGTAGGTAGCAGCTCCTCACAGATGTCTGTGCACTGTCACAGGACAGAGATTCCTATAGATGCACATTGAACTTTGATATGCTGAGAGCAGCATGACTTGCAAATACATATTGTAGATGAACTGATAAACACACAGAGAACATTAGCTAGAACACAACCCTAAGCCCCAGAAAAAATCAATTTTAATCCCTGTATGATACAAAACAAAAGATACAGAGCAAACACAAATAGCATATGTGCTCTACACCATACAGATAACGCTGCAAGCATCAAGATAGAGGCCGCCTGCTACATCTGGAACGAAAAGTACCTTGTGCTACATACAAACAAATGAATTAACCTTTGTGATTACCAACTATGGTATCTATTATAAGGATTTTGTTTACGTGTTTCATTCAGAAATTGCTCTCCATTGACTCTGTACATGCTAGATCTCTTCAAGGAGACTGATTTATCTTGTCTTAGAGCTGTTGACTGTAATGTCAAAGATAATGAGACAAACACCTCATTATAAAATATGCAATAAGAGGGTGATGAAAACTTCTTGACACTTGTTGAGACTTCTAACAACACCTAAGTTAGTGAGTATTTTTTTTTTTTTAACAAAGTGATACAAAATGTTAAGGATGTACAAAAAAAAGAATAGTTGTTTAATTTTTAAATGTGAATGAATAATGCTCAGATAGGATTACCGTATGTACTCGCGTATAAGCCGAGTTTTTCAGCCCAAAAATTGGGCTGAAAAGTACCCCCCTCGGCTTATACGCGAGTCAGTGCTGTATACCGATGTATACATCGGTACATATACATCGGTATACAGCAGCCCCCGCATCCCCAGTAATGCAGGGCCCCCCCAGCGTCTCTCCGGTCACCTGTAAAGGAAACTATACTTATCACAGTGCTCAGTCCGCGCCCGCTGTCCGCGCCCGCTCGCAGCTGCCGACCGCGATCCTCCATCTTGCGTCTTCTTCCTGTTTCTGTGCTCGTCGCGGGCAATGACGTCATTCCCTGCGACGAGCACAGGAAACAGGAAGAAAGAAGACGCAAGATGGAGGATCGCGGTCGGCAGCTGAGAGCGGGTGCGAGCGGGCGCGGACAGAGCACTGTGATAAGTATAGTTTCCTTTACAGGTGACCGGAGAGACGCTGGGGGGGCCCTGCATTACTGGGGCTGCCTGTATACTACCGCTGGGGCTGCTATATACCTCTGGGGCCCTGTATACTACCACTGGGGCTGTATAAACCACTGGGGCTGTATATACTGCTGGGGCCCTGTATACTACCACTGGGGCTGTATATACTACCACTGGGGCTGTATATACTACCACTGGGGCTGTATATACCTCTGGGGCCCTGTATACTACCACTGGGGTTGTATAAACCACTGGGGCTGTATATACTGCTGGGGCCCTGTATATACTACCACTGGGGCTGTATATACCTCTGGGGCCCTGTATACTACCACTGGGGCTGTATAAACCACTGGGGCTGTATATACTGCTGGGGCCCTGTATACTACCACTGGGGCTGTATATACTACCACTGGGGCTGTATATACTACTAGGGCTGCGTCTATACTACCACTGGGTCTGTATATACCACTGGGGCTGTATATACTACTGGGGCTGCGTGTATACTACCACTGGGGCTGATGTATCTACCTCTGGGACTGGTGTATACCACACTGCTGGGGGCTGTATACTTGTGCTAGGGTCCACCCTCGGCTTATACACGAGTCAATAGATTTTCCCAGGTTTTGGGGGCAAAAGTAGGGGGTCGGCTTATACACGGGTCGGCTTATACACGAGTATATACGGTATCTTAAAGTGATTGGCCTCTACTTTTTTTTATTAGTGGTCATCAATATCTGGTTCGTGGGGATGTTACACATAGCACCCCCAGGTGCTCAGGTTTTAATGGCACAACAGTAGATCTATGATGGTATAGACTAGAAGTCGGGTACTACAGATTCACCTACTATTCATTTGGATCTGCTTTAGGTTATTTGAAGTGTAACCACCGTTTAAATGTTTATTTAATAATAATGCAGAGCAAGTGATTTTAATAAATGCTTTAATATACTTCATTAGAAAATTCTGATTAAAAGCAATTCATAAACCTTCCCCAAAGTGTCTCCACTGCACTGTGCGTAAAGGAGACATATGTTTATTATCAGACAGATCCATCTTCAGTGAATATTGATGTAAGGATAAAGGGGGCGTGGCCTACACTGCTGACGCAGTTGGTGAGGAAAAAATGTATCAGACTAGCTCAGGTTAGGAGCACAGTTACTAAACAGTATCAGAAGGTCAAGATCAGGTTAAACACCTCAGATGTTTGTGGCAAAGAAAGATCTGTCATCTGGCTCAAAACAGCTAAGTCACAATCTTTGTTAACCCCTTCTTTGTTGGCTCCCCACACAGCTCACAATCTCTGATCTTGCGCTTTCTTTGCTGTCACATTGCACTGCTCTCATATTAGCTGCTAGCCACATCCACACAGCCATAAAATGCAGCTTCTTAAAGAGCACAAAAAATGTGAGAAAATAAGTCATATGGCACAAAAAAAAATTACTGTAGCTGCTATGTGACCCATCATTAACAACTAGTCCCGTATTTTGTTTTTGTTTTTCAATTAAATGACGTTTACACCTTAACGAAAACACTGGTTTATGTCTAAGTGACCTCAACCTATCTTTTTTAGAGGAATGTAGAGACAAGAAGGTCAGGCTAATTAAGAATTTTTAATCCAAAACACAAATAGTAAAATGCTGTGTCTTCATAAGGAATACAGTTGGCAATCAGTGGTAACCACCAGCAGTATTTGAGTGGTGAATACAGGTCTAATATTTAACTACAACCTTGAAATGTTTAAAAAAACTAAAACACTTTTTAGAATGCTCAACATTTGAGAGTTCGACAGTTTTAATTGTGGTAATTTAAATAGTGTTTACATTTCTGGATTGTGGAGTTTTCTTTTTGCTTTAAAAATATGGCTCGCCTTTCTCGCAGTAGCACACTTTCTAGGACACACAAGCCTTGGCTTCAGCACTTTGATTTTTTAGCAAAATTATCACTGAGAGGTTTAATACTGCCCTCATGTTTTGTAGTGTGTGAGGAATAAAAGTTGGTATTAAGGTGCTTTCACAGTTTATCACAGATGAGTTCACAGGCACACTAAGTGATTGCTCATTTCCGGCACCATCTGATATCAATTGAATCTTTGGACTATTTTATTCATGGAATGAGAATAATGTGTTTGTATGTTCTCCCTGCATTTGTGTAGGTTTCCTCCAGGTTCTTCGTTTTCCTCCCACATTTTCAAAAGACATACTGATAGGATATATAGATTGTGAGCCCCAATTTTTATTTAACAATAATGTAGAGCAAGTGATTTTAATGAGCTTTTAAATATACTTTATAAGAGAATTCTGGTTGAAAACCATTCATAAACCTTCCACAAGACGTCCCCACTAGGCTGTGTCTGAACCTGACATATGTTCATTCTCAGTCAGATCCGTCTTCAAGCTTCACACACTGAATACATGCATGTAACCATATAAGGGAAAAGGGGCAGGTCCTACACAGCATCCACACTGCTGACTGCAGCTGATAAAGTGACAATGTTTTAGATTACTTCCGGCTACAGAACAGTGTTGAGCAATATCAGAATGTCAGGTTCACTTCAGGTGCAAACTCTTCTTTCCTTGGCACACGCTTCTCTGATCTGTCATCTGTCTCCACACAACTCTGTTACAATCTCTGTTAACTCCTTCTCTGTTTCACATTGCACTGCTCACTGTTATCAGCTGCTGGCCACGTCCACACAGCCATAAAAAGCATATTTTAAAAGAGCATGGAAAAAAGTAAAAAAAAATACATTACGTGGCACAAAAAAGCATCATGTTAGCTGCTATGTGACCCATCATTAACAACCAGTGCATTATTGTATTTTTTTTTCAATGAAATGACATTTACACTTTAACTAATTTAAATGGTATTAGTGTGACCTATTAAGGCATGTATTTCTGCTGTAATAGAGTGGATTAGTAGATTCCCCAGCTGGAGTCCAATTAGCAAAAATAAATAGCTGATTTGAGCTACCATAAAATCAAGAGATGTTCTGCTTCTGGAATACAATGGTTGACATAACATATACCTATTAATTTCAATAGCCACCAAGTAAAACTTAAATCCCTATGCAAAGGGAACTCAAGTAGCTGTTGCTAAGAAATAATCTAGGATAAATGGTAAGGCCAGCACTAGGACCCCTGTAATTAGCCTTTGATTACTGGATCTGTTCTCCTTAATAGTGGTTGTATAAATCAGACAGCCTTCAACAGATATCCACACTTTGGGACTTTGGGGCATATTTTCTTTTTATTTAAATGGATTTATTTTTGGTTATTGAGTTACTTTTTGTTATTTTTCATTTCTTTGCAATTGTGTTTCCTTAAAAATAATATGCAGTTTTTATTTTAAGGTCTTTTGGTCTATTGTTGGCTTCAGATTATGTTTACTGAAGACTGATTAGTTAGCACATTCTGATAGAAAAGTTTATAACTCTTATTACTAATTCTGGGAGATGCTGGCTGTGATACTAAGCCAACATCTGTCACTAACAGCAGCGATTGAAGCTAGGCTCTGATTGCTGATGTTAACCCTTTAAAGGCTGATGGATTGCTTTGGCAGCTGAAAATGGCTGCCATATTGTTACTCCTGTACAGGATAACAGAGTAGCAATCCCATCCGATGCAGACAGGAAAGAGGCATGAGAGTGAGTCTGCACTGACACTGTGCGTGTGTGCACTGGGTTCTAGCATAAGCAAGATCAGTGATCGAATTGAGGCAGCACTCACTCTGTACAAGCAATTACTGGCATTCAAACTAAGTATATGGCATGATGATTACGGGAGAAGAAAATTATACAAAGCCTCTTACATTTTAAAAAGCATGAAATTTAAAAAAAAAAAAAAAAAACTACAGTAGGGACATATATACTACAGGTATGACTTTTATATGATCTTGGTCCCCTATCGGACTGGATAAGAAATTTACATAAAGCTTTTTGGTTACAGTCTTTCTTTAAAATGTGGTTGTCCTCGTAGTAGATAACCCCTTTATTTTTAATGCATTGTCTAATGGTTAAGTGTAATGTTTTGTTATACTATGAAAGAGAAAACTGTTAAAACACAGTGTAACCATATGAAAATAATTATACTCTACTTATTACTTAGCAAGAAATGTATGATGGCTCTATTTATCACTCATGATTGCAGTGAGTGTCTTGGTTCGCAATTAATGTGCTAAGTTTAAGAACATAATTAATGTTACGGTATTAAGATAATTACAATAACCTTGTTTTTCTAAAATTATACCTCTAGGATTTCGGAGATGATGGATCCTTATACATTACCAAGGCTACCACAACCCACATGGGGAATTACAGCTGTCATGCTGATGGCTACGATAAGCTTTATCAAACTCATATCCTCCAAGTGAATGGTAAGCAGAATTACAACAACATGAAAGCGAACTGTGTTGAGAAGATATACATTCATCTAAAATGTTAGTGTCCCGGCAATGCAGAAGTGACAGGATTCAAGAAAGTTTTTTTTTTAATAGGTGTAAAGATTTTGATTAAAAATCCTTTCAGTTCCCAATTTTATCCAGATGCTGCTCAAAATCTCAGAATAGGGTAGGCACAAGCACAATTTATTCTTGCCTATGCCACTTTTTAGTCTTTGGCTTCATCACTCTTTGCTACATCATCTATCCAAAATAATGGGTACTAGTTTGATGTTGCAGCTGTAAGTGAAGAAGGTTTTAGCCTAGAGGTAACACTGAAACCGTTCCATGCACAATAGGATGTTGAATCCTTTGCTCATGCAACGTTGATTGTACACGCATTGGTCAATCCCATGCAGTGTTGGGGTTGAATCGTCAGCTTTTGCTATTAGGTTACATGCACACTGCTTTAAATTGAAGCAGCATGTGTTGTATTTTGGAAATCTTTTTTTCTTGAGTTCGTAATACATTTGTGGTTTCAAACAGACTCTATTCACTTTGGTATGCACTGAAATGTACCAGTGACAGATTGCAAACTTTTGCAAACAAACTTGTGTGACCAGTCGAAGGGCAAACACCCGAAACGGCCCGTCGTCACCCTCGGCACCCCCTCCCTGTACTTGTGCAATGTCCCTGAAATAAAGGACACCGCTGATCCATCTTCAACCTGGTGAGTGCCGTCTGTTTTCTTCTGTTTAGATTGCAAACTTTGGTCTCACAACATGTTATTGCAAAAATCACCATGTAGCCCTAACCTAACTCTTTAAATAAAAGAAACAATATGGAGTATTCCCAGTAAAGGACCGGTCCTATATAGTGCCCCATATATGGGACTTTATGTTTGTACATTCACTCAGCCTACCTATTACTTGTGACGTCAGGTAGTGCTTATAGGATTTGATGTATTTCTCAACATATGAGGGATATGATATCCCAAAAAGTCTTTCTCTCCACTTTTATCATGCATTTTTTAAAAATCAATAAAAAATACAAAATTAAGTGCAACATACTCCAGTTGTTTCTCTTGTTTAAATACTGTATTTTGGAGATTGTGCAAATTCCCCTTATGGCTGATTTATTCCCCAGGATGTACTTAATAGAATGTGTTACAAGGACTGCATATTAAAGAGAACCTGTCACCCCCCCTGGTGTTTGGCAAACTGAATGCAGCACTGAATGCAGCATGTCTGCTGCATGTCTGCTGCATTCAGGGAAGGGGTCCCCCATGTCTCTAGCCCCCCTATAAGCTTTTACTGATCTCAGTCCTGTGTTTGAGACTCCTAACCAAGGCTCCACAGACTCTATTTGCATATTCATAATTCCCAGGAGGCAATGCGCCTAGGAATTCACTGTGTTGAGCACTTTAGCCAGCTGCACGCAGTGTTTTCTTGGACTGGTCTCCCTGAGATCAGTGAATGCTTTGTGACGTTGGTCTACTAGGCATGCTTCCACCTAGCCAGAATCCTACTCTACACTGATGAGGGGCAACACCCCGAAACAGCTGTCTGTGGATGGATACCTGGCCTTGGTATTCCCTTGTCATATCTCTAAGCTTGTAAAACAGCTGGATATTGACTAAAAGGGCCACTTAACATGGTGGTTATGGTGTTCTCCTCAAGGAGCCACCCCTTGGCTGGGTCCTTCCCTGGAAGGATATCTGGCTAGTCCTGTGTTTGAGACTCCTAACTGAGGCTCCACAGACTCTATTTGCATATTCATAATTCCCAGGAGGCAATGCGCCTAGGAATTCACTGTGTTGAGCGCTTTAGCCAGCTGCACGCAGTGTTTTCTTGGACTGGTCTCTCTGAGATCAGTGAATGCTTTGTGACGAAGGATCAAGTTTGGGTCACGTTCTAATATGGTTGATGTGGTGGAACTGATGCGTGATACAGGGACACACCCGATGAAACTGAAAAAACGACTTCCAAAGTAGATGCTTGGCTATATTACAATGTATGTGACTAGTAATGAGTCCAAATGTTTCTAAGTCAAACCCAGAAAATCCACTCAAATCCACTCATTACTAGTCACATACATTGCAATATAGCCAAGCATCCACTTTGGAAGTCGTTTTTTCACTTTCATCTGGTTGTCTGCGTATCACGCATCACTTCCGCCACATCAACCATATTAGCACACCTAAGTGAGGGGTGTACTAATATGGCACCCGCTGGCGGCAGTGGTCCCTGGTACTCACTCCCAACAGTGGACCACTAACAAACAGACCTGATACCACCACAAAACAATGCCGGAAACCCGCCACACACCACAACGAACACCGCTCCGCACACCCCATCCCAAGTGCCCCTTCGACAACACAACTGCACACATTGCCGATTTAGTAACTGCGCCTGTGTTTAACCCACCGTGCAAGCACATTTACTAATACCATCGCCATTTTTGTGTGGTCCGACTGACCTCTGTGCCTCACATTGCATTCAGGATCTCTAATGATATCACAGTCATGTGATCAGGTGCATGTTTCTGATCACATGACTATGATATCACCAATAGTCCTGTCTGCAGTACGAGGTACAGGTAGGCACAGGCACAGGAAGGCGAGGGGGCACTCAGTGCTCTCCTGGTCTCCACACACTCACCTCCCCCAGACTTTTTATGCTCCCTTCTTCTGGTCTCTGTAAACTGTCCTCACCTCGCCCTGTCTCCACACACCCGCCTCCCCCGGTCTCCACACACTCCTCACCACTAGTCTCCACACGCTCCCCTCTCCTGGTCCCACATGTTCCCTCCTCTGATCTCCGCATGCTCCTCTCACCTTCTCTGGCCCCACATGCTCCCCTCATGTACCAAGTCTCTGAACATTCCCCTCACCACCCCTGCTCTCTGCAAGTACTCTCACCTCCTCCAGTTTCTGCACACTCATGCCACCTTCCCCGGTCTGCACACTCTCCCCTCACCTCCTCTGATCACCGCGCACACCTCTCCCCCAGTCCCCAGTCTCTGCATGCTCCCCCTACCTCTGAACGCTCATGTCACCTCCTTCGGTCTCCACACGCACGTCTCAATTCTCTGGTCTCCGCATGCTCCCCTTTCTGGGTCTCTGCACACTTCCCCTACCTTCCCCCATCTCCACATGCTGCCCTCATCTTCCCTGGTCTCTGCACGCTGCCCTCACCTCCCTTGATCTCCGTACAGGGATTAGAGAGATCACATGTGGGGGGGGGGGCAGAGAGAGCACATAGGTGGGACAGAGAGCACAAAGTAGAGCAAAGAGAGCACACATGGGAGCAGAGAGAGCACATAGGGAGAGGATTGAGTGCACAGGGGGATAGAGAGAGCACACAAAGGGGGCAGACAGAGCCCACAAGGGATGGGATAAGCACACAGGGGGACAGACACAGCACACAGTAGATATAAACTTGCACAATTATAAAACCACACTTTAACTCATTTAGCAAAATTTTAAAGGCAAACTATTTAACCTTTATTAACCCATATAACATTTAAAACTACTGTATGTAGAGGTTATTAGTTTTCTTGGCATCGAAGTGTGTATTGACCTCATTAGCTGAACCCGACTCTCATTAAACATTTCTCTGTTATATTTCCATTTTCAACTGTCTTGTTCATATTTGCTGTAATAAATGCTGACAGATGGCATAGGGCAGTTGTTGAACTGAGAAAGATAATATACTCAGGAACAGATTCTCAGAAACACAAATTGTAGTTGTCAAATAATCTGCATTGGCAAACGAAAAAAAGAGATGAAAGCATTCATATCAAGTTATTGGGCCCCTGATAAAGTCCCTGACAAAAGTAATGTCGCTTATCCATTTTATGTAAATAAAAGCTTATAACCTGATGTTAAATTCATCCATTGGTTTTATAAATTATTCTTTTGAAAGCTGAAACCCTCCCAAATGTGGTTTAGGTTAAGAAAATAAATTAGCATCAATGCTGAAATATTGATCATTTAATGACAACACAGGATGGTCAGATTTTGGCAAGACAAAAGTTTTGTCGCCTGGTCATATAATGCACCCAATCCTAGTTTACATCCTCACTAGTGATGAGCGAGTACTAAAATGCTCGGGTGCTCGAAGCTCAGGCCGAGCATCCCGAGATACTCGTGTACTCGGCCCGAGTAACGAGCCCAATGTTATCCTATGGGAGACACGAGTATTTTTATGAAATGACTGCCGGCAGCATGGAAAAACCCTAAAAATGTCACAAAAGTCTCAGAAGAGTGCTGAAATGACATGGCAACACCATGGGGAAGACCCCTGGAAGCATTTCTCACTCAAAAGTCACAGCTGTGAACAATGTTGTCCGAGTTTCACGCCAATTTTACGGAGTCTCCAGAAAACCTTCCAAGATGACACCAAAATAAATATTTAGGGTGGAAATGTTAAGGGCACATACCCAATAGTGAGATAAAGCTGGTGTATGTCACTTTTTTTGATTACATGAAAGATTTTACGTGAAAACATTGTGCGACACTCCGATGACCCTGACAAGAGACGTACATGACGCCCTGTCTAGAAATAAAGTGCCCATTTTGAGGAACTAGGTCTATTGTAGTATCTTCCTTTGCCAGGGCAGTCCAAAATTGGGAGGTTCACCAATGCCCCTGGATACAGACATGCAGGATGGCCTGTAAACAAGAACTGGGTGTATTGTAGTATAGCCCTTTGGCCAGGGCAGCCAAAAATTGGGAGGGTCAACAATGACCCATGCATACAGACATGTAGTAGGGCCTGTAACCCTCAAGTGGGTGTATTGTAGTATAGCCCTTTGGTCAGGGCAGCCAATAATTGGGAGGCTCCTCTTTGTCCCTGGATAGAGACGTGCAGGAGGGCCTGTTAACAAGAACTGGGTGTATTGTAGTATAGCCCTTTGGTCAGGGCAGCCAAAAATTGGGAGGTTCAACAATGACCCATGCATTCAGACATGTAGTAGGGCCTGTAACCCTCAAGTGGGTGTATTGTAGTATAGTCCTTTGGTCAGGGCAGCCAAAAATTGGGAGGTTCAACAATGACCCATGCTTACTGACATGTAGTAGGGCCTGTAAACCTCAAGTGGGTGTATTGTAGTATAGCCCTTTGGTCAGGGCAGCCAAAAATTGGGAGGTTCAACAATGACCCATGCATTCTGACATGTAGTAGGGCCTGTAACCCTCAAGTGGGTGTATTTTAGCCTAGGCCTTTGGCCAGGGCAGCCAAAAATTGGGAGCCTCCTCTTTGTCCATGGATAGAGACGTGCAGGAGGGCCTGTAACCCTCAAGTGGGTGTATTGTAGTATAGCCCTTTGGTCAGGGCAGCCAAAAATTGGGAGGCTCCTCTTTGTCCCTGGATAGAGACGTGCAGGAGGGCCTGTTAACAAGAACTGGGTGTATTGTAGTATAGCCCTTTGGTCTGGCAGCCAAAAATTGGGAGGTTCAACAATGACCCATGCATACAGACATGTAGTAGGGCCTGTAACCCTCAAGTGGGTGTATTTTAGCCTAGGCCTTTGGCCAGGGCAGCCAAAAATTGGGAGGTTCAACAATGACCCATGCATACAGACATGTAGTAGGGCCTGTAACCCTCAAGTGGGTGTATTTTAGCCTAGGCCTTTGGCCAGGGCAGCCAAAAATTGGGAGGTTCAACAATGACCCATGCATACAGACATGTAGTAGGGCCTGTAACCCTCAAGTGGGTGTATTTTAGCCTAGGCCTTTGGCCAGGGCAGCCAAAAATTGGGAGGCTCCTCTTTGTCCATGGATAGAGACGTGCAGGAGGGCCTGTAACCCTCAAGTGGGTGTATTGTAGTATAGCCCTTTGGTCAGGGCAGCCAAAAATTGGGAGGCTCCTCTTTGTCCAAGGATAGAGACGTGCAGGAGGGCCTGTTAACAAGAACTGGGTGTATTGTAGTATAGCCCTTTGGTCTGGGCAGCCAAAAATTGGGAGGTTCAACAATGACCCATGCATACAGACATGTAGTAGGGCCTGTAACCCTCAAGTGGGTGTATTTTAGCCTAGGCCTTTGGCCAGGGCAGCCAAAAATTGGGAGGTTCAACAATGACCCATGCATACAGACATGTAGTAGGGCCTGTAACCCTCAAGTGGGTGTATTTTAGCCTAGGCCTTTGGCCAGGGCAGCCAAAAATTGGGAGGCTCCTCTTTGTCCATGGATAGAGACGTGCAGGAGGGCCTGTTAACAAGAACTGGGTGTATTGTAGTATAGCCCTTTGGTCAGGGCAGCCAAAAATTGGGAGGCTCCTCTTTGTCCCTGGATAGAGACGTGCAGGAGGGCCTGTTAACAAGAACTGGGTGTATTGTAGTATAGCCCTTTGGTCTGGGCAGCCAAAAATTGGGAGGTTCAACAATGACCCATGCATACAGACATGTAGTAGGGTCTGTAACCCTCAAGTGGGTGTATTTTAGCCTAGGCCTTTGGCCAGGGCAGCCAAAAATTGGGAGGTTCAACAATGACCTATGCATACAGACATGTAGTAGGGCCTGTAACCCTCAAGTGGGTGTATTTTAGCCTAGGCCTTTGGCCAGGGCAGCCAAAAATTGGGAGGTTCAACAATGACCCATGCATACAGACATGTAGTAGGGCCTGTAACCCTCAAGTGGGTGTATTGCAGTATAGCCTTTTGGTCAGGGCAGCCAAAAATTGGGAGGCTCCTCTTTGTCCCTGGATAGAGACGTGCAGGAGGGCCTCAAAACATTTTTCACATTGAAAAGATGCGGGTATCCTGTCTTTGTAATGCCCATTCAAAAAGAATGGGCGTAAACATTTACCACTGGGGGTATACCTGAAACAACAGCCAAACTATTGTAACGGTCATCATGGTGGCACATGAGGAGAAGGAGGAGCAGTCCAGCGATTAGCCAAGGAATAGGAAGACGACGTGGTGGATGATCCAGTAGCTGACCCAACCTGGCAGGAGTATATGCAGAGCGAGGACAGCAGTGCACAGGGTGAGGGAGGCGTAGCATCCCAACAGGCAGTACGAAGCAGGGTCGGGTACGCAGGCAGAAGGCAGGCAACCGGTCTTCGGAACAACAACACGACACAAGGTGCCTGTGCAAATGTTATGTCTTCCCGAGTCTTGCAGTATTTTAAGTTGGCTCCAGATGACTGTAAAAAGGCCATTTGCAACACCTGCCATGCCAGCATCAGCAGGGGTACAAAAAGTAGCAGCCTGACCACCACCAGCATGATCAGGCACATGTCAGCCAAGCACCCGACTTTGTGGGAAGTACAACAAAGTCCAGGAGCGGTGCTTGCTGATGTCACTGCTACGTCTTCGCCTGTTGTGCGTGCGAGCCAATCCCCTGTCCATGCTGGTCGCGAACAAGCCTCCGCCCCTGCACCTGAAGTTTCCCACGCACAAATTACACCACCATCAAGCACGTCCTTGTCCCAGCGCAGCGTTCAATTATCCATTCAGCAAACATTTGAACGCAGGCGCAAATACGCTGCCAACGCTCCACATGCCACAGTCCTAAATGATCACATTTCGCGACTCATAGCGCTACAAATGTTGCCTTTCCGGCTGGTCGAGACGGAAGCATTCCGTGACCTGATGGCGGATGCTGTCCCACGTTACTCGGTCCCCAGCTGCCACTATTTCTCCAGATGTGCCGTTCCCGCTTTGCATAACCACGTGTCCAACAGCATCACACGTGCCCTCAACAACGCTGTTTCAGCCAAAGTCCACCTAATAATAATAATAATAATAATAATAATAATAATACAGCTTTATTTATATAGCGCCAACATATTACGCAGCGCTTTACAATGTAGGGTTAGAGTACAGAAAATATAATACAGTAAGTAATTACAGTAGAGAACAAATACAGTACAATAATTGGATACAAAACAATAGGCATTGAATCAATGTAAAAAAGAAAATAAAAAAAAAATAAAGCAAGAAATGAAGGTCACCCTGCTCAAAAGAGCTTACAATCTACTACAAGATAGGGGTTGCACAAGGTACAGGGGCTTATTGCACTGATGGTCCAGGCATCTTGAGGAAATGGGGCATAGAACTAAGCTTACATAGATGGTCATTATACAGTCTGTGTCGACCTTTTTGGTTTGGTGGAGTTTGTAGAAGAGTAATGTCCAGAGGGATAGGCCATTCACTATCTACAGTACAAAGGACTTCTATTAGGGAGTATGATAGGCCGCCTTAAAAAGATGCGTTTTTAGGGATCGTCTGAAGCCATGCAAGTTGTGGATAGTCATGATTATTTGGGGTAAAGCATTCCAGAGGTTTGGTGCAGCTCTGGAGAAGTCTTGGAGCCGGGAGTGGGAGGATCGGATTATTACAGATGTCAGTCGAAGGTCATTTGAGGAACGTAGAGCGCGAGTGGGGTGATAGACAGAGATGAGGGAGGAGAGGTAGGGGGGTGCTGCACTGTGAAGAGCTTTGTGGGTGAGAAGAAGCAATTTGATTTTGATCCTGTAGTATACGGGCAGCCAGTGCAATGACTGGCACAGAGCAGAGGCATCTGAGTAACGATTGGCCAGATGGGTGATCCTGGCTGCTGCATTAAGGATGGAGTGGAGAGGAGAAACTCTGGTGAGGGGGAGGCCGCTTAATAGAGAATTGCAATAGTCAAGGCGGGAATGGATTAGGGCCACGGTCAGGGTTTTTGTTGTTTACAGGGTGAGAAAGGAACGGACTCTGGAGATATTCTTCAGGTGTAAGCGACATGAGCGGACGAGACATTGTGTGAGGGAGGAGAAGGAGAGATCAGTGTCAAACATAACACCCAGACAACGAGCCTGCTGCCTAGGCGCTATCGTGGTGCCACAAACTGAGAGAGAGATGTCCGATTTAGGGAAGTTAGTGGATGGGGGAAGCAGAAGAAGTTCAGTTTTGGAAAGGTTTAGTTTCAAATAGAGAGTGGACATGATATTGGAAACTGCAGCTAGCCAGTCATTGCTGTTCTTTAATACCGCAGGGTTAAGGTCAGGGACTGAAGTGTATAACCACAGACATGTGGACAAGTGCTTGTGGGCAAGTCCTCTACATCTCCTTGACAAAACACTGGGTTAATATTGTGGAGGCTGTGACACAGTCTGAGCGAGGGATGGAACACGTCTTTCCCAAAGCAAGGATAGCAGGCCCAACCTCTGTCAGGGTTTCACCGACACTCTACAGCTCCGGAATGTCATGCTTTTCAGCCTCCTCCACACCAGTCCCAAGCTGGAAGCACTGCAGCATTGCCTCTGCGAAGCGGCAACAGGCTGTGCTGAAGTTAGTCTGCATAGGTGACAAACCTCACAATGCAGAAGAGGTGTGGACAGCTCTGAAACAGCAGGCAGATCACTGTCTCACACCTGTGAACCTAAAGCCAGGAAAGGTCGTGTGTGACAATGGTCGAAACCTGGTGGCAGCTTTGAGGCGAGGCCAGCTGACGCATGTTCCATGCGTGGCCCACGCGCTCAACCTGGTGGTTCAGAGCTTTGTAAAGTGATACCCATAGCTGTCTGAACTGCTGGTAAAAGTTCGCCGTCTGTCTGCACATTTTCGCAAGTCACCTGCTGCTTCAGCCGGCCTTGGCGGATTTCAGCGCCGTTAGCGTCTTACGGCACACAGACAGGTGTGTGATGTCCCCACGCGTTGGAATTCAACTCTGCACATGTTGGTCAGGATATGGGAGCAGAAGAGGGCAGTTGTGGACTACCTGCATCACCTAAGCCGTCGGGAAATGGTTCAAACTCCACATAACACCTGAAGAGTGGAGATGGATGTCCGACCTATGTACCGTACTCCAAAACTTTGAGGACTCCACCAAGATGGTGAGCGGCGAGGACTCCATTATTAGCGTCACCATACCACTACTCTGCCTTCTAAAACGGTCTCTGCTGAAAAACAAAGATGATGCATTGCAGGCCGAGTGCAATGACTTGGAGCAAGAAACAGTAGTGGGTGTGGGTGAAAACACACAGTCCAGCCTCATCTCATCACAACGTGCAGTGGAGGACTATGACGAGGAGGAGGAGGATGAAGACATGGAGCAACTCTCTGGCCAAATTGAGGATATGACATGCACACCAGTCATACCCTCGATTCAGCGTGGCTGGCCAGAGGACAGGGGAGATGAGGAGGAGGAGGAGGAGGAGGAGGACAGCATGTTCAGTCATCGTGTTGGTCTGGATACTGAAGTGATGGCTGTTAAGAGTCTGGCGCACATGGCTGACTTTATGGTAAGCTGCCTGGCTCGTGACCCTCACGTTCAGAACATCTTGGCCGACAATCTGTACTGGTTGGCAACACTGTTAGACCCACGCTACAAGGAGAACTTTATGTCTGTCATTCATGAGGCGGAGAGGTCAGCCAAAATGCAGCAGTTCCAGAAGGCCATAGTCACGGAAGTAGGCAAATCATTCCCCTCACAAAACGCTAGCGGCATAGGTCAGGAATCGGTG